>JAYDZF010000009.1:11633791-11645136 GCA_034509105.1 Microcambeva barbata | reverse complement strand
GAGCTCCATTACTTTACACCATTTACCCCCGACCGGCTCCTAATACTGTACTCATGTTACCCATTCATGCAAACATGGTTTCTTTTCATTTCTGGTATAAGGTAAATTTTGCTGAATGTACTTACACAATTAGTCAACTATATTGTTCTGAATAATTTTGCGTTAAAACACAAACCAATTATAAATTGCCACGGGTCAAAGCTTATAAAAATGTGAACTATTATTAGTTAGGGTCCAAACCCTGAACCTCGAATTTGTGGGGGTTCAATGTAGATGTAAAATGTTAAAAGTCCAAGTTGTCTTATAAAGAACTAAATATTTAATTGGGTATCTCACTTTGTACATACAATTACGTTAACTTATACTTATTAGCCATCAACATCCCTGTTTGGCTTATGTCATCTGAAACTGAAACACTAGCTTTACAGATATTCCTTAAATCTTGCTTGTATGCTTGTTCACTTAGGTGTCTCAGCAGGCAGCCAAGTGCATTCCAGCCATGGCGTGTCCTGAGTTAACCGAACAGATCCGTCGAGAGGTGGCGGCTGCACTGCACAGAAGGAAAGGCGAATTCCCTTGCTATTTCTTCACCGATATCACTACTTTCACACTTCCCGCAGGTGACACATTACTCACTTCTCACTGAAATGCATCTCCACCTCAGCTTGGATTAAAGTCAGTCTCCATTTGATCTTTTATTTGCGATTCTGCACAGATATTGAGGACCTGCCTCCGAATGTTCAAGAGAAGTTGTTTGACGAGGTGCTGGATCGAGACGTACAGAAAGGTAAAAGATCAGCTGCTATGGAGATGTGACTATGGACACCACAACAAAGCATAGTAACACCAGACAAGGACATTCTCACTGGGTTCTGGGAGCTTACAATCCAGGAACACAGACATGAATCACATTTCCTCCTTTTTTGGTCATGATTCTGATACGCTTGAATGATTTTCAATTAATAAAGGAAGATATTTATTCAAATGTTTCGATTTCAAGTTGCTTTGGATGAAAATGTCTGCCAAGTGTTAAATGTAGATCTCTTACCAGATGTCACATTTGGCCGCAGACCTTCACAGTCTGACACTGTCACACAGACAGAAGGACAGTGGGAACAATAATATTTACTATTCGGAATAAAATAGTCATTAGTCATTGAGTTTTGTGGTACCAGCTGGGGTGTTCTGAGATCAGATAAATAGTTTAAAGCTCATATATATTTTATTTGTAATAAAATTATATATCTGAAACACTCCAGTTTGTGTGTTGCAGAGCTTGAAGAGGAATCGCCCATTATAAACTGGTCTTTGGAACTGGGCACAAGACTGGACAGCCGACTTTATGCTCTGTGGAACCGAACCGCTGGGGACTGCCTGCTAGATTCAGTTCTACAGGCCACATGGGGCATCTACGATAAAGACTCTGTATTAAGGAAAAGCCTCCATGACAGTTTACATGACTGCTCTCATTGGTGAGGGGACACACCCAAACACGGCACATGCATGCAATCGTATTACTGTCACTTCAAGGGTGAACTGGATTATTTTGGATCATTATCATCTTAAGCTCGACTATTCTTGCTTAGATTTTTCCATAAGAGACGGATTAGTTTTCCAGATGTCATCAGAACATTAAGAGGACATGTATTTACATGCGTTGATTTTGGCCTTTCAACCTGCTTCAGTCTCCTCCCATAGTCCAACGAGATCCAATTGAAGATACAAAATGTCCCCTACTGTGTTTCATATAACCCTGATGAACTTGTTTCTGTCATGAATGTATCCGATGAGTGTAAAACATTCAAATAAACTTAAAAAATAATAATGTTCTGGTACGAGTGTAGCAGGTACAGACTTGCTGGGTCTTTTGAATATTGTTAGGATCCTATTCACAGATAAAAAAAAATCCCAACACAGCTACTGCACCTTCTAGATTAAACCGGTAAAATTCACTGGCATCTTATTATAATATGCTATCCCCCACCCATCCCTCTCTGTCCTTGACCTCTATGTGTCGTAGAGTCTAAAATTGGAACTTCCAATTATGCAACAGATTTGACTTTAGTATTAAATTGGGTTACAGGTCATTCCTGTTGGTGTTTCTTTTTAAGGACTAATATTTATATTTTAATCAGAATAATAACGATCAGTCATTAGGTTTTTTTACCAGCTGTTGAATTGATTGACGTTTTATTCTAGTTAAATATAAACTCTTGAATTGTAAAGCTTTCATGGACTGTGTTGCAGGTTCTACACCCGGTGGAAGGAGTGGGAATCTTGGTATTCTCAGAGTTTTGGTCTGCACTTCTCTTTGAGGGAGGAACAGTGGCAGGAAGACTGGGCGTTTATTCTATCACTGGCCAGTCAGGTACACTCAACACACTTGTGTGTTCTTGTATTTTTTCCTTGATTGTTAGCCTTTCTTATTTTACACTCCCATTCCCTGTCTATTATTTCTTTAAAGCCAGGGGCAAGTTTAGAGCAGACTCATGTATTCGTGCTGGCTCATATCCTCCGTCGGCCCATCATCGTGTACGGTGTGAAATACTACAAGAGCTTCAGAGGAGAGACGCTGGGATACACTCGCTTTCAAGGTGAGCTGGAAAAGTGAGATTTAGTGCTGAAAAAATTGTGAATGCACTTTATATAACATGTTACCTGAACATTTTTGTGATGATCAAATACAATGCAGACTAGGATTCCCACTGAAATGTAGTCAATGCCAATAATCCCACACTACTGATCAAACCAAGGGTGGTTGAACCAAATCTGACAATCTATATTCATGTGCCTTGTTAGAAGTTGTCTCGGCTCCTGGTCAGGTTTTAAAGAAATGTTTAGTGGCCCCACCACAACCTTGTGGGAAATCAATACTAGAAGAATTGGTGGCTCATAGATTAAAGTGCTAGACTGTTAAAACTCCAAAATGTTGTGAACTTTGACACGCCTACTAACTGTTGGGCCCTTAACCCTCAGCAGCTTGGATTGCATTGTTTTTCATGTGTACTGAAATGTCTATAAAATTCCAACACAAACATCCATAGCCTTACTATTACATGATTTCTGTAATGCATAAATATGTATCAAAACTAAATGTGAATGACTTTTGGCTATGACTTTGACCTTGACACTGGAACGTAGTAAAAAGTGGACCAACCTGTCTGCTGCCTTTTTTTCTGCAGGGGTTTATTTGCCACTGTTATGGGAACAGAGTTTCTGCTGGAAGAGCCCCATTGCACTCGGTTACACTCGTGGCCACTTTTCAGCCCTGGTCGCGATGGAGAACGATGGCTATGACAACCGCGGTGCTGGCGCTAACCTAAACACAGACGATGACGTCACAGTCACCTTCCTGCCGTTGGTGGACAGTGACAGAAAGCTGCTACATGTCCACTTCCTCTCTGCTCAAGAGGTACATAATGCAAAGAGATGGATTTAACTGGGGCAACCTGAAATCTAATTGTGTATTTAGAATCTGGATTAGCTATATATATAATTATTTTTTCCTTACACATTAAGCAGCACAATGTACACAGCTACTGGTTTTGTAACATTACATTTTGAATTTATGTATTCAGGGAATTACAAAAGATGATTTGGTTCTTAAAAGAGATTATGTCTGGATTGCTACGCTAATAATCTAGCAGCCATTGCTGATCAGTACTTAGAAACCTAGGCAACCAGTAATGATGAAATGGTTGGACAAGACCACAGATGAGCAGTCTGTCGCATGTGTGTTGGGGGGTTGTAATAAGACTAAGAGCCTTACTACTGGAAACCATGTTGCCTTCATTTAGAATCTAGCAATGATCCTTTATATTATTCCTGTAAACTTTTTTATGGAAATGGTGTATGAGGGGGGAAAAGCTTTTTGGGTCCAGTTCATGATTCACTGGTGTTGCTTGGCTACGTCTTTATCTAATCGGCCATCTCGTGTGCTCCTCAGATGGGAACAGAGGAACAGCAGGAGCGTTTGCTACGGCAGTGGTTGGACTGTTGTGTGACCGAGGGTGGAGTCTTGGTGGCATTACAGAAAAGCTCCCGGAGGAGAAGCCATCCGCTGGTCACGCAGATGGTGGAGAAGTGGTTGGACGGTTACCGCCAGCTGGGCACCTGCCCCGCCCTCTCGGATGGAGAGGAGGACGAGGATGATGAAGATGAGTGAGAATTAGAAAGGATGGAATCCTCTTTACTGAAAGACTCGACACTTCCTTGTGGAGAACACGTGCATACACTAAAGTCCCCTTATTTATCCCGGTTATATTTACACCCCCTTTCCTTACCAGACTCTATAAAGCAAACCAGTGGTATGTCCCATAGCTCTGAAACAGATGTGGGCCTGTGTGGAAATAAAGCAATTTAGTTTATGAATTGCACATGCCTTACAGAGTATGTCCTTTGTTTTATCCCAATTATAAAGTATAGATTTGCTAGTAGAAATTTAAATGAAATAAGATATTCTATCAGAATTGGAAAGCGACAAGACGTTCATGGGTCTGCTAAGGGCACTTTAGCACACTTCTGTGTAATTTTATTTGGATTGCTTTAGTTTCCTTTTGAAATTTTAATCGTTGGCAAAGCCTTTCATATACTTGAGACTAGTTCTGTGTCGATATCTATTCACTAAGCCGTATTTATTTACCTGTATGATAGTTTGTGAGCTGTAGAAATGAATACATACCACTATGTGATTAGTTCTGTCCTCCTGTGTGCATGAGGGATTTTACTGCAAACTTTCATACAGCAGGGAGGGTGGGACATGGGTAAGCAGTTTCAGATTTCAGCATTTATTTAAGCCAATGCAAAAGCTTACACTACATGTTTGTATTTACATGCTGTGCGCCCCTCATTTCTGGTCTGCTCTGTTTGCAGTTTAGATTTTCCTTTTGACGCTTTTATTACATTTAAAGGCTCGACGAAAACCAAAGTGAATGTTGGTCTGTGCGCCGCTCTAATCGGATTTCACTTTGTTTTACTGTCGTCACCCCGCTTGTGACTGTGTTCAGTCTATTCCGTTACCTAGTTTTGCAAACACCCCGGTGTTCTTTTTCCTCAGTTTACTTGAGACTACAATGTCAAAGCTTTGGCATGTACTGTGTGTCTCGAATGTAAGATGACGTGGAGACCAAATCTTTGAAGGCTTACATGAGTTGAATGTCCAACAGTGAAGCTTATTTAACATTTTTTAAAGTTTTGTTTCGTTTCTAAAACCAGTGTATTTGACGTCTTATTACATGCCCATCAGTGTCAAGGTTGTCTTTTTAGTGTTTAAGGTCACCTGAAACAGGAATAAATGTTTTATATATATAAAAAAACTTGAAAAAATGAACAAAGGCTTGATGTTATTGCACTCCCACAGATAAAGGACACTATTGAGTTGAATGTGGTCATTTTAATTATTTGCATTAGGCAGAAACGACAGCCAGCTTAAACATAAGGTAGAACATAAAAAAGCAGTACTTTCAGTATGGATGGGTTCAGGTTAAAGATGTTAAAGATAGAGACCCTCTGGTGTTCCTTCCTGTTTCTTGTACAGCACGTTTTCTTTGGACTTCTTGAAGTCCTCATTTGTCACCTTCATCCTCCTCTCTCTCAGGGCCATAAGCCCGGCCTCTGTGCAAATGGCCTAAGAGAAACAACCACACTCATTACACTTCAAACACATATTACCTTCAAATGTGCTGTCATAAAGCAGGTCGTTTTCTGCTAGTAGTGTCAATGTCACACTTATAAAAATGAATAAATCTCTAGTCTATCCATAGGTGGCAGAATGGGTTCTCACAAACCATCTGAAATCAATGAGACAGTTTATATAATCTATAAAACAAGCAAAACGTCATTACTGTACATGACTAAAAAATCTACTAGGGTTCAATATACAAATTTAAACAATTACTTTTATGTCGGCACCAGACAGATCATCCTTAGCCAATATGAGGTCATCCAGGGTTACATCATCAGCCAAAGTCATCCTGCTAGTGTGAATCTGGAAGATTCTACGTTTCGTTTTCTCATCAGGCAGCGGGAACTCGATCTTACGGTCAATTCGACCTGTAAAACCACAAAGAAATTCAAATATTGTTATGGGTAGAATATGTCATAACATTTACATCAAAACAGTCAAACTAGAAAACAAGATTACAGCAGTTACTTTTTTGTGATATAATGTCAGAAAAGCAGGATTTAAAAGTGGGATAGAAAAGTGAGCAGAGGGCTTTACAGTTTTCAGCAAAATATACATTATTTATGGTCAATCAAAACATTACACAATGGAAACCATGATGTGAGATGACTGTCAATGTAAAAGTTACTGTAAAAAAGCCTGCCAAACATCAATCTGTACGTTAATTCAACCAAAAAAAGCTAAATTAATATTCTGCCAAGTTTAAGAACATTATGTGGGCAAATATTCTATTTTTTCAGTTTATTCATCTGGTATGTATGAGCTTCCATTTAGTTAGCCCAGCATTAATGTCAGTCAGATAAGCAGCAGCCCCCTATTCTGCAGTGACACACCTATTTGTGTTTACTTTCTATCAGTTAAAGGTTGGCTGGAGGCTTCATTCATTTATCCCAAGGCCACACAATTTCAGAACAAACCTGGACGGATAAGCGCAGGATCAAGGGTCTCTATCCGGTTGGTAGCCATAATTACTTTAACGTCACCACGGGAGTCGAATCCATCCAGCTGATTCAGGAGCTCCAGCATGGTCCTCTGGATCTCCCTCTCTCCACCAGAGTTTGAGTCATACCTACATCGGACACACAGCTTATTGTAACAAAGTGCTTGGGTTACATGAGTTCCTGCATGGATGCGATTAATTAGCGTATTCCACACGTGTATGTGTTCAGCCACTTTTACACATGCACGGTAATCCAGAAATGTACCCGTGTTTTCCCCGAGGAGCTATATGCGTGAAAAATCGGTCCCACATCTTACCCAGACTTTATCCCCATAGCACCCAAGTAAATGTTCCAGGTATAGTCTGAGTCAGCGCATGTGACAAAAGTGACTGTTCACCCATTGTCTCGGCACACTGGACTATTTCCTCTGTAATGTGAACGCGCATGACACAGAACCTCTCTGGGATGATCGTTACATATGTGAAAGGGAAACGGTAAATCTCCAGAGCCTATATTCCAGAACTTTCCCAGCATTTATGTGTGAAAGAGGCATTAGATGGGGAAAAATCATCTTACCTTTTTGTACCTATGGCATCAATCTCATCAATGAAGACAATGGAAGGAGCATGCTCCTCTGCAACTCTGAAAAGCTCTCGAACCAGTTTGGGCCCGTCACCCAGGTATTTCTGAATCAGCTCAGAACCCACCACCCTTAGAAATGTTGCAGAGGTCTGATTGGCAACCGCTTTAGCCAGTAGAGTCTTACCTGTTCAAAAGAAGATTCAATACAGTAATCAGTTTCTCTCTAATATTTAAGAAATTAAACAGTATTAGTATTTTTTGTCACTCACCTGTACCAGGTGGGCCATAAAGAATGACTCCTTTGGGAGGTTTTATTCCCATCTCCTCATAATACTCGGGATGTGTTAGAGGAAGCTCAACAGACTCCTGCATAAAAAAGCTCAAATATTAAAACCTGTAGAACACAGTTCACTCAAAATGAAACATTCCAGAATAATCACAAGAACATCTGTATTAACAAAGTCTACTACCTTAATTTCTTGAATCTGGCTATCCAAGCCTCCTATGTCTGCGTAAGTCTCCTGGGGAGCCTTTTCTACTTTCATCACAGTCACCAGAGGATCTGTGTCGTCCATCAGCACACCGATCACTGCATGTACCTGGAAATAGAGCAGTTCACATTTACTAAGGACTTCCATAAAGCTTCAAGTTTTAATACCGACCAGGCAGACGCTACAAATGATAAACTAATCCATTGTTTTTAGACCAGGATAAACTGGAACGAGTGGAACCACATCCGTGTGTGCTTTTGTTTAATTGCATGGTAATAGGGTTTGGCTTTTTTTTTAAAGGTTTGTTTTTTTTCATTTAATTATGCTGTACCATAAAGCAAATATCTAGAACAAGTGAGCACCTGTTTGCACCCATTGAGAAGCCACCATGCTGTACCTGCCTGTCAAGATAAAAGCTGTTTTCACAGCTGCCTAGTCTCTTCTAAACCACCTCATAAATAGTGCAATACAGAAATGTAATGTTTACCATTAGGTGATGTACAAGTACTTGGTTTGTATGGTGGCTAATAAACTAACAAGTATTTTTAGCCTAGAGCTCATTTAAGACTATCGTGCACCCCAGAGGCCCAATTTTACCTTGTGGTTAAGTAGTACGGAGCAGCCAGGCTCAAGAAGATCTTTGTCCACAAAGGAGAGGATACTGACATAGTGCTCCGAGCCCACTGATGTGGACACTATGGCGTGGTTATCATCGATGATCTCTTCAAGAGTTCCAACTGACATAGGAGTTCCTCTCAGGTCATCAACCTTGGACCTCTCTTCCTATAAAAACATTTCCAGAAAGTGTTTTTAAGTTTAAAACTCGCCAGAAAACATAGTTAGATTTGCATTTGACCGATTAGCACACATCATACTAAAACACTTTACCTCCTGTTTTTCCTCAAGTGGCTTCATTTGTTCTTGATTCCTGATGAACTCTTCCTCCATTAGCAGATAGTCTTTAATTCTCTCCTGTTTTAGAAGCTTTAATCTGCATTGTGTATGTGGGGTGACTAAAGAAAAAGAATTATTTTTCAGTTAGTTATCACAGCAATATATATTTGTAATATAATGGAAAAGTAATAATGTTACGAATAAATGTAAACACATGCAAAGTCTAAATTCCTTAAGGACTCCTTGGTTTTACAACATATTAACACCTGACCACGAGTTCTTATTCCAAAACAGCAAAATAATAATAATAATATCAAGAGCTAGCATACTGAAATGTGCCCATTTATTTAAAAAGTGTGGATGAGAAGGCCTCTCTCTAATTCATTCTAAAGTTATTCAGTAGTAAAGTTATTGTGGTTTTGTGAAAGCAACAAACTCAACAAACCATGTATCTATGGGCCTTGCTTTCTCAAAGTAAGAATAAGCGTTCTGCAAGTGTAATTTTTAGCATCTATTAGAAATGTTTGTGAACAACCCTTCCCAATTCAGTCAATACAGATGATGTCAGGTAAGAAAGGAAAAAAACTGATGTCAGACAAAAGTACAATTAATATTATTTTACTTTGTTGTACTTCAGGTAAATGTACTTCAAGTAAGAATTAGTGCAAACAGCACAGTGTAACCAATATTTTCTCACAGTAGAAACAGGTCATCATTAAGATTATTGTTATTATTGTGATGATAATAACAATAATAATTGAGTTCCAATAGAAGCTACAGTCTCTATATATGCTTTCATATACAAGTCTCCAAAAACATCAGATTTGTCACTCGTCACTGGTCATAATTTAGTATAATTTGAATATAATACATTTAAAATAATATAGTTTTGCTAAGTTGGAAACATAAAAGTGAAGGCAATACAAGAACAGCCTGATTAAAACAAACACAAATAAATAAAGGGATAATCATTTTATTTCATTAAAACTTAAGTAATGAGGCCAAAACTTGATCATACGAACAGGTGCTCAGTAGCAAAAGATGCTAAGCATAACTGAGTGAAATAAAAACTTACTCTAGTGGGATGTATTCAAACTTAAATTTGAAAGAAATTAAATGAGTGCTTCATTTGGATTAAGAGTTGTTTGAAAAATACCAAAGGGTAAAAAATAAAACAGAATAAATTAAATACTTGCTACTGTCAAAACATAAGATTCATGCAAGAGTTGCATACAATAACCAAATGTTTAATAATATAGATCATATACTCATTCAATATTCATCACCAGGTTTATTGAAATTTATTCAATAGTTTATTGAAGCAGACCAGTATTACCTATATGTGTTAAGTAGAAATGTCCTAGCTTAACTGAAATATGCATGTCGATACAATCAGACAGACATTTTAGAAGTTCACTATACCCAATGGGAGCTTGCTCGCAGCATCTGGTCCTTTCGTCTTTTTCTTCTTCTTTCCAACTCTTGTGGGGATCGGGGGTTCATACTTCTTTTTCTTGTCCTAACAAGAGAACGGTCTTCAAAGGTCAACAGTACTCTAACACCAACAATAATAAATTAATTGTTCTACTTTACAGTCGTAGAGAAATAAAAAAACAAGCACTTACTTTATCATCCTTCTTTCCTCCCCCGGGCCCATGTCCACCACTCTGATTCTGACCCTGTTAAATACAGAGTAAAATACAGCGTTTTAATTTAGTGTTTTATATTGGATCACAATGACTTTGACATTTATGGTTGCTGGATGATGCTGCATCAAATGGCATGCTAAATGATTCTTTCAGTAACGCTGATAAATCAACGTTTCACCATTTATATTTAAAACAACGTCTCGATATTATTATTTGTTAAAACGTGACAAATGTTCTGAACAATACGTAAAGCTAAACAAAAGTTCATTTTAATAGGGAACATACTGCGAAAAGCTGTTGTGTTAGCCGGAGAAGCTAATGCTAGCGACAAATAGCAAAAACATTAACTGTTCTAAAATAACAGTTTGTACTGAATATGAATGAAACAGAAATGAATACACAACAATTAAATACTATTTCACGCATTGTGGTTTTAATTAAAACGCGCTATTAACACCCGAGTATTTTAGAAGAGCAAAAATAAAAGTGCTGGCTCACCATTGTCGAGTGTTTGCTAGCTACTGACACACGAGTCTCCGCCCACTTGCTTCTTCTCGCTGGTGTATAAGGACGCTGTTGTTAAACCAGCTTTATTATCGCCACCTACTGTCCAAACGGTCCAAATTATAATAACGCTACGGGTCTGCTAGTACAACCGAGGGGACAAACTAATTGATAAACAATAATTAATTCACTGTCCGTTTTATTACGGGTTTATTTTGGTCAGAGTCGCGGTGGGTCAGGTCTCCAGAAAAATCAGGTCGCCTTTACATGACTGGACAAACACAGTTGTTTTTTTTAACACAGAGAGAACATGCAAATTCTAAGCAGAATGCACCCTGGCGGTCTGTTTAAGGGAATCAATTCAGTTTATCTGCACGGTGAGTACGGTTGTAGCCGAGGTGGTGTCTGACACCTGTGTCACCCCAGCTGCTATATTTGTCTGCTGCCTTATGACTTGTAAGGTAGTCAGGTCATCCAAACAGTTAAACCACAATAATAATATAATTGATGTAATGATAACTGAGCAGGGCGGCACGGTGGCTTAGTGGGTAGCACTGTTGCCTCACAGCGAGAAGGTCCTGGGTTCGATCCCCGGGTGGGG
>JAYDZF010000009.1:11582279-11595453 GCA_034509105.1 Microcambeva barbata | reverse complement strand
TGACTTCCTGGGTTGGTTGGAACAAAGACCAGCAGCCACACGGCCCTTTATGGATCCAGTTTGACACCCCTGCTTTACATCTTCTGCGGCAATGGCTGTTCTCACCTGCAGCACATAGCTAAGAACAAGTCTACATTTCTCTTCTTTGTCTTGGGGCACAGGAAATGAACAGTTGGGCTGGATGAGGAACACAAACAAATATTTAGAGAAAAGACAACGACGCAAATGGAAATCTTTTAAACATTAATATTTGCTTTGTGTCTAAGTTTAAAGCAAGTCGTTTTATATTTCATAAAAAAGCCCGAAAATAACACAAACCCTGATGATGTGGGTGGACTTGTACTTTTCGGGAACAGACAACTCCTCCACTGATTTTATTACAGCCACGGCCTTACAGTCCACCGACGGCTCAGACGACATACTGTACGAGCAGCTGTCTTCATCTTCATCCACCTCTTCATCCTCATCCTCACTATAGCTATCCTCTGAGCCGCCGCTACGTAGCGACTCTCCGCTGCCCTCCTCCTCGCTCGAGTCATCCAGCTGGAAAAGCTCGGACAACATGTAGTGAGCTGAGGCGATTATCTGGACAGACAAACAGAAGGCGACATGATCAGATGCTGTGTAATCAGAAATGAGCCATTCATCCATAAGGGCTGTATTCCAAAACAAACCTGAGTGTGCCTCTCCTCGTCTAGCAGTTTAACACAGTTGAGTAGCAGAGTTCTGATGGTCCCATAATGTTTTCTGTTTTGAGACTTCTTCAGCATCATATTGCTGGCCACCCTGGAATTCGGAGTACAGAGGCTTGGTTAAAGTCACCCATGCGTGCTAAAAAAGTAATAGTGACTCATTGAAAACACTAAAGAATGCACTGTTGTAAAGATTTTTTTCAGATGGGATACAGACTTATAGAGTAGTACTGCCACAGGCAGAGTAAAAGGGTTCTGGCATTTCTCTTCAGGTGCCTCTTCACAGAGAGTAGTCAGGTCATACAGCTTTACGATGTCACTCCCACTGGCTGAAAGAAAAAGAAATTAACATCACTAAATCAACATTTACTGGCAATTCTTGTATGATTAACAATATATAAACTGTTAATGTAGTAACCACTTAAATCTAAGATTTAAGAATATAATGACTAGATTCCTAAACACACACATGCATAAAAACCGGGTGAGAGGGTTTATACAATCATACCCAGACAGATTCCACATGGCTACGCTGGACCGACATAAAAATTATCATCATAAACTCTCTAAACTAACCTTTAAAAAGCCAGTAGGTGTGCCCCTCTTTGGTACAGTTAGACTTAAGAAAAGAGAGAATATTCTGGGCAATGTCCTTGACGACTCGAGTGGAAAATGTTGAATTATCCAGATCAGGAATATCCTCCGTCTTGATCATCTCATATTTCTACAACCAACAAGAGAGAGCAAATCAGATAGAGTAAACGCATTTCATGAACAGTTCAGAACGCAGAGGAATAGACATAGCATTACATTACCTGTACAATTCCATTTACATGGAAACACATGACTAGTTCTGGAACATTACACATCAGATTGTCCAGCCAGTAATCCATGCCAGTAAGAATGTTGATCGGTTTGTTGTTATCCCTAATGACAAAGTCAAACAAATATTTTGAGTATGTGTCCAAATATAAGGATTTTGTCATTGTGAGGTGACAGTGCTACCCACTGAGCCACTGTGCATCCCACACATTTAGCTAAACTATTTAATAACATAGATTCTGACCTGAGTCGCAGACTAACCGCTGGGTAACGACCACCTCCAAAGATGGGCATATTGGATCCAACAAGCATGTGGATGTCCTCAAATGTCCAGAGGATGTTCCGCACAAAGTCATTTTTTAAACCCTGGGACAAAAAATGATGAGTATAGTATGTAATGTTTCTACTGGCGATTTAATTTGACTCATGTTTGTTGAATGACTTTGACTCAGGATGATCGTTACCTGGCTGTTCTCTCCTTCATTAAAAAGTGTTGGCAGGTTCTGCTCTTTAGGTACGGAAGAGACATGGCCAAGTGCAAATGTATTTTCCACACACTCCTGAGATACAAAATACAATGGGAGAGGGTACAAATATAAAAATAAAACCTAAACAGACAATAATAAAAACAATCAACTAATGTGTGAGCTCACCTCTTTGGGAATAGTAGACTGTTCTGAATTAGAGGTAGAGCTGTTAAGAGTAGCAGGCCAGGACGGGCTGTATTCTCCCCCACAAGCCTCTTCGGCCTCAGTACAGTTATTTGAGCGTGAGGGCACGGGCTCTGCAGCACCATCTCCATTTATACTAGCATTCCAGACAGATGCCTGATTATCTATGACCCTTTTTTGTATTTAACGTTCCAGTACTTAGTTCATGTACTGAGTCTAAACTTACCTGTAATACAGGAACTTGGACAGGATGGCTTTCTCATACCAGTGCTCCTTACTTTTCTTCTTTCTCTGCCACTTCTGGTCAATAAGCCGCTGGTAAAACTCCTTAAGCCATGCCCAATCTCCAGTCTGAAAATGAATTCAAAATTTTAATGTGCATGTATTCTAAATTCAAGGCAATTTGCTACAAACACGGTAATTACAATTTTTGGATATATTGGAACGACGCCTGATATAAAAGTTATAGAAATGGATAAAAAAAACTGTGGACTAGTTGCTTAATGTAGCTAAATTACAAAACAAGACTTTTTTAAAGCTGGTTTAACGTACCTGTGACGATCTCATAAACAGCTCTTGGATGTCCAGTTCATCGAGCAGTAGAGTCCTGCCCACCCGATGTACTGCCATGCTGACATGAGACTTGCTGTATGGAATCTTCAGGAGTTTTTTTATGTTCTATCACATTCAGGAGAACATTTAAAAATGTGTCGTTGGGTAAACAGAATACAAAAATCAATAAAAATAAAAAACAAAAACGTAGTTACCTCTGAATCTGACACCACATCGACATCATTTCCGATGGAATCAATAAAGTCATAGGCCATACCAAAGCTAAAATATAAACATGAGGTACCACATAAATTAAAAAAGATTTGCTTTTATGGATGTTTTGAGCTGATAGTGGACAATAGTAGTAGCAGGCAAACCTGGAGAAGGGCTTGCTCTTGCTACTAGAACCAAATACGGTCGTGCCAGCAGAGCCAAGCTGGGCACTCTGTCGTAGCCAGTTAGCTGGTGGTAACTTCAGATCTGTCTTCTCTTGAAGAAGAGCATAAGTGGCGGGTGGAGGTGCTGCCGAATACTTTACCACAGCCCGACTCTTTACTTCATTGTTGCCTACACATATGACTGCCTCCTGAACAACAAAGGGCAAAACGGATCAAATGCCGCCACAGAGTCAGTACAGAAACATATAAATGGTTGCTTCATAGCAACACAGTATGGATGAACACTATCTTATGTCGGTAATATGTTACAAACTGAGTTTCACTGGGCTTTGGATGCATATTTTGTGGAGCACGATTAATTGTACAGCATCTGCAGATACAGGATCATGGAGAAAAGCCGAAACACACACTAGGCCTGTGTATTGGCCTGTAGTGATAATTGTGAGCTTGCTTAGCACTGTGGTCTTGATCCTTCCCAGGATAAATCTCACTCATGAATAAAAAGCTCTGTACCACTGCGTAATGACACTCGCTTAGACTAACAGTGCTGGGTATTTAAAGATTTGAACCATATGTTGCAGGGCAGCTGATAGATAATCCTTCTTAATTTAATAGAGCTGTCTAACCAATTGAATATCTTAAAGATTCTCTGTTACATCTATGCATTCTCACAAATTTCATCTCACAAATTTTACAAGATGCCACTTTGTTTTTTAGCAGAGCTTGGCTAGATAGGTGCAGTGACACTAACCATATAATAAATAGTCTTAATTGCTGCATGTACATTTTAGGAAACCCACAGTTAACTAATTGCAATGTATAATGTAAATGTCTATAATTAGATCTATATATCATAATGACATTAAATTATGCTAGCCCACCATTGGACCATGTGCAAAATACTTTGAATCTCTGGTTAAAGTACTGGAGTAGTAATCAGAAGATTACCGGTTCAAGCTGGTGTCAATTGGGCCCCTGAGCAAGGCCCTTATCCCTAAAAAATACATGGTTCTTGAAAACATTTGACGTATCATGTAAATGTATCATCTTTTTTCATGCAGCTAAAACCTATTGTGCATGGTACTCTGGCATATGCTGCATATGTGATAAGAATCATTAATAATCTATGGAATTATTTAATGTCTCACTGCTTTTACCTGAAGCACCCTCATCAGTGCAGACATCATCAGTGCTGACATACTGACAGCTCAGTCTATGACCAGTTGCTAACAGATGAGTAAATTACAGGGGATCGTGTTACAGTAGTGATGGTTACCTGGTGTGTATCTTCTCTGGCAGTGTTGTCACTCTCCATTTCTTCATGGTTGCGCTGTGAATACATGTGTGGATCCTCCTGCTGATCCATCTTTACCAACACAGCAGTGTTTTTACAACTCTCAGCCATACTGAATCTTCCATCGAGTGAGATAACCGAGACAGCTGGGATTCAGGTACAGAGAAGCATGTTTACACACCACGCTGAGTGTACCGAGCTACTTGTGGTTGATTTCGGACTACTCTATCTCTCTGGATAGGTAATATAAAATAAGTGTCATTTTTGCAAAAGTAATTTATCAGTTGTTTTAACAATATACGTATCGTAAAGACTGACAAGCAATAAAGTCCAAGTCACAATGCTGTGTGGCTTCTTCTTACAAAAAGTTGCTGTAATGTTTTCACTCTGTACTCTGTACCCAAAACTCCCTCATCGGTATCTCTACCCTCACGCTGCTGCAGCCGGAAGTGAATGTGACGTCAGCTCAAAGTTCTGGAAAATAAAAGCTCTTTCTAGAAGTTCCTTGTTATTTAATCATTTAACTTTTTGCTTTGACGTGTTTTACAGACATGAAATTTACGCTTTTGTTTGTTTGTTTTTATGTAGCTTTATCACTTGTATCCATGTTCAATGTACATACATAAACTTTTGATTTTACCATATATATATAAAACAAGCATATTAATTCGTTTGGCTAACTAAATGTCTAATAAATATAGATTTCTACACGGTATACAGTAAATAAAAATAAAATATTGAAAGATGTTTATTATTTGCGTAGTTTTAGCGACTATCCATTAAATGCACACACAACGTCTTTTGATTTCGCAACATTACATTGCATTCAAATATAATTAAATAAACGTTGTTGAGAAAATTGATTCACACGTTTTTTTATATGAATTATATGAACTATTTTTGAATTATGATGAATACAACAACAATATAATAATAATAATAATAATAATAATAAAGATAATTTTAACAGCACTGTTAAAAGAATAATATTATTATGTATTAAATAGCTTGTCTGTTGTTGTCATGGTTGCAAAAATCCGCAACAAAAACTTTTTTCTGTTATCTCTGGTCTAAATCATACTTACTAAACTTAATTTTATTTAGAAGCAAACATGACAAAAGGAGGCAAACGATATGCAAACATGGAGCAAGATGGCAGATGGGTAAGACTGTGCATTTTAATGCTTTAAATGTAATTAGAATTTGTGTTCAATAAGTGAAGGAATAAGTGTTGTTTTTATGTATTATTCTTCGCCATTAGGAGAAGCCCATGCCACAAATATGTACTGTGACATAATTCGCTCTTCAGAGCTCTGTTTTTATCAAGACATAAATCACATTTTCCATTCTGTTAATGAATCAAATAAAATATAATCAGTCTATTATGCCACTGCCACAGGCCTGTTCAGACACTAAACAGACATTTCTGAAAGAGTTGGGTGGGGATTGCATTTACTATATACTATGTTATTATGGAGAAATGTGATATTAAATTTTGGTATTCTAGTTTTGTTTTATTTTTTAGTTTGCTCATGTTGGTACGCAGCATGGTGAAAGAACACAAGAAGCATGTACAAGTACAGGAGCCATGCTGTCCCAAAGTGCACCCCAACACATACTACAAGGAGAGAGATTTCCCAAAATCTTTATCAACCCTGAACAGGTTAAGAAGTTTGTGACAGCCTAGGCCATTTGCACATAGAAGTAGTAGCTTCCATATGTTGTGGAGTTATGGTATAATGACTGCAAGATGCAGTATTTGAATACTTTAGAAATTTAGAAAAATATTTAAAATTATTATTTTTGTTTTATGAGTTCAGTGAAATCTTTTCTTTTTTTCTTTCAGAAAACTATGGGGAGGAGTTATGCATTTTCAGTACATGATAACAGAGCCACACTGCAATATGATATAGATGTGTATAATAATGTAAGTTTTTTCATTGCTAATCATCAAATTTTAAAAAAAAGCAGCACAGTGGAAAACAGATAGATGCAGCACAGTAGTGTTTTGAAGATTTAGTTTTGTGACCTGGATTTCGTTCACCATACATAAGCATTCCAATAAGTGGCCTGGCTGATGGTGAAACGATGGGAGTTCTTGGTCCATTGAAAAACTAATGTAAACTGGAGGTTAACTGCTGATTTTGTTTATGTATATATGTGGATGTATTTGTGGTAATATGCCGATTGTGTGTTTGTGTGTGTATAGGATTTAGGCCGCAGGAAATGTTTGGACGACCGCCGTCAGCATAACTCTCATTTTGACCTTTGTCATGATGACAGCATGAGTGGAGTAGGGAACAGGAGAAGAAATCATTCTGGTTATCAGGCTGACTATATTCCTAAACTGGGAACAGAGAGCACCGATGGCACACACAGGCGTCGTTTTCCCAAGAACCATCTGGAAAGATCACAGCAGGCTGCTTTAGTCAACACCGGGGAGAGCTTTATGTGGTTTGGAAGGAATGATTTAAAGCCTAATGTACGGGCATCACCCATACAACCTACCAGCTTGTAACAATCACAAATAAGCATATTAAAGCAACCATGTGGTTTTGTGAGTTTATTTCGCGGAACTGATTATTTGATGTATTTCTCCGCTTGTACATGTAAAATCATGTAGGGGGTGCATTATCCAAATGTGACCACCAGAGGGAAGCCAACGAATATGAACTCGCCTGTAAAATTCCGTGAGAATGCGGTCCTAGATTTGTTTTAGTATTTTACATACATCTAGGTTTCTAAAGTAATATACATGCACTTTCTTGCATTCAAAATAGTCATTTCCAATTTCCATTGCATTTCTTGTGGTCCCCTTTTTTTAAGTAAATTTGCAGGGGTGCGACTTTATTGAATTCTATAAATAACCAATAGTTTATAGGCTAATATTTATCCATATTATGATTGCTGTGGGTGATACTAGGGCAATCTGGAAACCAGGCAGTTATTAACGTGGTTAATGCAGGGTTTTTTTGGAGGACAGATTTCTAAATACTTGTTACTGTAAACCAACACACCCAGTTTCTTTCATTTAAACGGGAGTTATGAGAGAATCCTGGTCACATTCTAAATGTATTTTGGTGCTGGATAAAACCCCTTCGGAATACCCACAAGAATATAATGCGACTTTTCACAGATAGTGACTTCTGGTCCCGAGTACTCACTTGTGAGTTGTTAAAACACAATCTGGCAACTTGCAGGTTGCCTTGCCTCGTTTATCCACCGACTGTATTCATTGGCCATATAGAACCTTGAAGCAACATGGCGGTGTTGCTTGAGGAGACGCAGTTAAACGAGTATTTTGTTCGGGAAATTGAGAAAAATGACGGCTCGGTTCTAAAGGTGTTTCAATGCAGCAAAGGTGATGTAGGATGTGTGGTTTGGGATGCAGCCATTGTTCTCTCAAAATACCTCGAAACTGAACAGTTTTGTAATTCTATCACGGGATGCAATAGCTGGTCCTGTAAATCTGTTATGGAACTTGGATCGGGTACAGGACTGGTGGGACTCATGGCTGCTTCACTGGGGTATGTTGTACAATTATCGAGAAGCTGTAACGTCTGGTAACTGTTTAGCTGTCAGTCATAGAGGGTTCTTGTATGGTTACTATGTAGCAAAAGTTTGTGGACACCTGGAGACACTAGAACATATTGTTACAAAATAATTGACCTCTATGCACCCTGCTGGTATGAATGCCATCTTTTCTGCCAATTTCACAATACTCAGTTCTGATTGCAGACAGTATTCCAATTCATCCCAAATCTGTTTAAGATTTTGTTGGACCTCCTGAAAGGCCCTTTACTGTTCAAGCATGAGTGTGGCCCTGCACACATAGCATGTCTTAAACGGGTGTTTTGACCCGCTTGCAGTGGATGAACTCCAGTGGCCTGAAAAACACAACACTGACCTCTGAATCCATTCGGGATCATGTGAAATGTTGATTTTAAGCCAGGCCTTCCTGTCCACCCCACTCTTTATTCCAGGTCACGGGGCATATGTCCCAGCTGAACTATGATGGAGTGACCTTGTGATGTCACAGCTTCAAAGAACTTAATTTGCTGAATTCTGAAGATTTTGAAGGTCGGATTCACTCAGTTTCTCCATTGTATTATAGCCATTGCAGGGAGCATGCCCATACAAAGCAACAGGCCAATGTGGGTAACCAACAACACATATATATTTATATCAACTATACACCTTATAAAGCACATGACATGGACTTATGTTTTAATGTGGCTGAACTTCTAATGTCTAACATTACAATACTATTTAACAAACTAACTGGCAAAGTAAAAATAAACTATATTGTAGGAAAAGTTGTTCAACTTATGATGTTGATGTATTGTATTTGGGCGTAATGGACAGTAAAGAAAAAGTTGCCATATTCAGCTCCTGTCCAGGCTTTTTACTTTTACTTAAAGAGCTAAATCAGATATTGTCAAGAGTGTACACTAGGCTAAATATGCATAAGGCTCAATGAACAAAGAATTACACTTAATTCTGTGTTAAGTGTGGGTGCGTTAGTGGCACCCAATGAAAAATGCACATGAATTCCTACAAACCTGCTATAAAATATGGAAAGCCAGAATAGTAAAGGCTGTTATAGTTGCATGAAGGATGGGGGCTTGTCAGATGTATTTATGTCACAGTCTTAAGTCCAATATACGTTTAAAATGCGTTTTTTATTGATTTAGAGCATTATTTAATAGCCATGTTTTACCCCAACAGTGCTAACGTCACAGTTACAGACCTGGAGGATCTACAGCCTCTTCTTAAACTGAACATCCAAGAAAACAGAGAATTAATCAGTACAGGCTCAATCACAGCCAAGGTACTGAAATGGTTTGTACTTTTTCTGCTTAATCAAGCATACAAATGGAATTCATTTGTAAAATATCTATAATTGTTTTTCTCTTAAAAGTTTTTAAAGTAATTATTAGGTTAATAATAAATTTACTAAAAATTGGGACATTTAATAAACTTTTTTCTCATAAAGGGGTGGTGATGTGACAGACTTCCTACCACATCCACATTACATTCTAATGGCTGATTGCATCTATTATGAACAGGTATTGCATTGTTTTGTATTATATTATAATTAAATGCTACAATGTACAGATTATTGGTTAGAACTTGAGTATTTCATTGAATGTACAGTCTGTAGAGCCACTAGTAGAGACTTTAAAGTTGCTGACTGGACCTGAGACCAGCATTATCTGCTGCTATGAGCAACGCACTATGGGAATCAATCCTGAAGTAGAGAAGAGATTTTTTGAGGTAAGTCGATGACTAGTAGCATTTATGCCACTTGCTGTAAATTTAGCCTGTTAGGACAGCAGTGAATTCTCCCGGCACACATGACCAGTAAACATGCAACATCCAAGAAAACAGAGAATTAATCATTACAGTTTGTCCCAAAAACAAATAGTTTATTTGACAAATACTCAATAAAATGTATTAGACAAAGAAATCAAAATAAATGCATTAAATATGCTAATTATGGGAAACAAGAGTAATGTGGTGGGAGGATTGTTCTCCTTGGTCTTTTCTAACCCAGTAAGGCACATCTGCACAACTAAGACACATGACAAGTTCTGATATGACATCCATCACAGCACTGTTACCAACTGCTGTTTATTTTGGTGGTATGTGTGATGTACATCAAGTAAATAGTTTAGGCTTCAAGGCTTGACCCCTGTGCTTCCTATACACTTTATTGTTACAACTAATTTCATGGCTTTGCTCATGCTAGATTTTACACTGTCTCTCACAGACAGGACCACATCCTCCATGAAATATGTCTGGTAGAATGAACTTATCTTGTTTTATGACTTGTTTTATGGATTTTGGCATTGCAGTATCCTATATGTTAGACCACTAGTGAAATCAGAATCCTAACTGTGGCAGGATGCCAATCTGGACAGGCAGGATTGGCTTAGTCTTATGGAGGAAGGGGAGGTTGGCTCAAGGACCACAATGGATGATGGGCTGTCCGGGGCATTTTGCCTTGCATCCGGTGTTTCCAGAGAAACCAAACCCATCACAGATCAGACTAACGTGGTGACAGAAATGAAATTGCATTTTTGTTCCTTTTTCTTCGGCTGGTGATTTACATTATTGATTTGGCATAGTTTTTACCCTTCCCAAAACAACCCTCCTTATTTATCCAGACTTGCTGATACAATTCACTGATTAATACATTATAGCGGCTAAATTCTGATAGACAAGCACAATTCAGTGTCTCCAATTAGCCTGGCTGCATGATTTTGGACTGTGGGAGGAAAAACAGAGCTCCCAGAGGAAACTCTCGCAGACACTGGGAGAATATGCAAACTCCACTCAGAAAGGACCTGGACCATCCGGTCTGGGGATCAAACTTAGGACTTTCTTGCTGTAAGGCGACAGTGCTACCCACTGAGTCGCTATGCTGCCCAAAAATGAAAATTGAGTAAAAAACAAAAATGACAGTAACACAGTTTTAAATGTGTCTCATCCATGAGATTTGGTTTTGTATTTAGAGAGAAACTATTTTATTTCAGACATTTCAAATTAAGTTATAATAAATACAGCTACTTTAGTAACGAGCATGTACATATTTGCTGAATTTTAATTTGAAAAAAAGAAAGATTGTAAATCACCTTTTACTTGAGTTTAATGTTCCACTTCTGTCATCTCTGATTAGCTGCTGCTGAAGGATTTCGAGGCAGACGAGGTACCAGCTGAAAGACAAGACCCTGACTTCAATAGTCCTGACATTCACATTCTTCAAATACGCCGCAGAATTGGATATGAATGTTAATAAATAAATGAAAAAGTGTGTGTGTGTGTGTGTATGCTTTAATGATGTAGGTGACAAGGTTAAGAAGTGATACATGTTATTGTAGGCTCTACAACTCCTTTTTTCTCTGAGTGATCAAAGTCTGTCTTCATTTTCAGCATTTGGTAAACACTTATTTACAGCGACTTACAGAAGTGCTTCCATACTAAAATTGAGGCTCACATACTGTAACACTGTCACATTAAACACCACATTAAATCTCCAGTGTGACCGCTGTGTGCAATACCGACAGCAGCTACATGAACTGGGAATGACTCAATGAGATCCATGGAGGTTGTCACATGTATCTGAAGCCATACTAACTGCAGGGCATCCCACAGCTGGCGAGGGAGGGAGGATCCGTAGAACTAACAATTTTCTAACGATTCTTGTGAAGCGCACATTCTCGCTTGATGAAGTGGGTGTACATGATCTGTAGGATAGCTTCATACCCAAATCTGTTAGAAGAGCTTTTTACACCTTAAAAGCATGTCATGAAATATAATGTGACTGGGTGGCTTTGTTTAAACAGGTGAAAGAATATTTTCCTAAAATTTTCATGGACTATAAAATCATCTTGAATAATGCTAATAGCTTTTCAAAAAACATCAGGGCCTTGGAGTGGTTCAATATGAAAAGTTTTTACCATGATCATGCACTGAAATTATTATGAACGAGAATATTCCTGTACTGTATGTAGTTCTCTTGTCTGACGGCAGGGGTCGTGGTCAACCGGCGATAACACGTTAAAGTAATTTGAAGGTAATCTGTTTAACAGTAAAAAATTACACACCACTAACTGTCATAGGGAATTTCCAAAGGATATCCCCATTTTTGCAAGTAATTGTAGAAGTCCTAGATGTCTTAATAGTCAGAATAAGAGAAGCCGTCATCACCAAAATCAACAAGTGCTGAACATGGCTGTCATCAACTTATGTTCTCAATAGAGTTTGCAGTTCTGATGGCTGCTGGTCTATTTAAGAGGAATTTTGTTTTGGATACTTAGATATATTAGTGTAAAGTTAAGAGTTCAGCATGAAGCAAGGGCCACACTCCGGCAAACATGAGTCATCTTCATCCTTTACAACTGTGGCTGTTTAGATAGTGACAAGGCCACCTCTACCAAATATGTGTCAATCTTCTTGTTTCCAACACAGTACACTTCTGTTGTACTTTTGTTCTATTCCATGTATTGTCTTTACAGAACTTCCTGAAAAACGTGTATTTTCATGATGGATTGAATGTCATTACTTGTCATGAATTCAAATGTCATCCATACAATGTACAGCACAGTTTCTTTTCTGTATATGTTAGCTGGAAGCTGAAGTCAGAGCATAGGGTTAGCCATCAGGAATTGTTCAAGGGCTTGACAGTGCTTGCTTGGCAGAGCTGGGATACGAACACAACCTTTCCAGAAAAAGTTCAATCCACTGAGCACCACTAGTACCCACGAAGAACCTGTTAAGAACTAATCATTATCAAGAGGTTATTGTTTTCTTTGTATGTCAAATGTGTCCTACAGTTCCATTGACACCTGCATTGAGACTTTACTCATGACCAGACTTTAATCCCTGACCAGAGTTAATTCTAATGGACTTCCTATTTTGTAAATATACAGTACGTAAGATGTAACAATATTGTTGTAGGATCTTCTAAAAGCTTCTGATTTTCACCTTTCTGGACCACTCAAGCTTCAAGGGGAAGAAGAATTTAATGTGGTGATTATGTGAAAGCAACGGTGCATCAGTGGCTACAAACATTTAGCTGGTAGGATTTAAATGTTACAAGTTTTTTAAAAAGAGCAGAAAGATTTTAAAGAAATCTGGTGGAAACAGTGTACTGCAACCATCAGATTTGGCCAGAGATGTACGTGACTCATGGTAGTTATATGGCATTTTAATGTTTACACACATCATAATCTGTTTTTA
>JAYDZF010000009.1:11151931-11162452 GCA_034509105.1 Microcambeva barbata | reverse complement strand
CACGTGCTCAAACCCTTGCAATGAGGTGACATTGCTACCCACTGAGTCACCATGCTACCCCCAATTAAACAAAATGCTGTCAAATATTTCATCAATCTATTGAAACCTCAGTGTGTGCATGGCAAGACCAGACATCATTGCTGAATACGAACAACCTTTGAGCCCATCATTGTACATCAAGTAGCTACGTGGGTTACGGATGACTTTGGATAACCATTTTAACTTAAGATATTCCACTGCTGCAGCAAGAAATAATATATTATATAAGAGAAACCTACCTTAGTTGAGGGTCTGTTTCCCCATATTCATCCAAGTAAGGTGCAGGATAAGTGCTTCCACGTGTCCTGCTGGCCATCAGAACGATCTCACACTCTCTCACCCTTTCAATTTAGACAGGAACAAGCCACAATACTTATACATACGATTATACATTTTTTCTTACCCAAATCATCAGCTTCATATTCTACATCTTCCCGAATTGGTGTAGCTTTAAAACATATACTAATTTGTAATTCAGTGAGATGCAATACATCTTATATGCAATCTTCACACATACACTGATTCTAGACTACCACAAGAACAGTTTCACCACACGTCCTCACCTGAGAAACATGCCGACTCCAGCACCACAGGAGACAGCATGGGCCGTGCAGGCTCCCACATCCTCACCATCAAGCTGCACCTGACAGCATGGACTCTGAGAGCACAGCATGACCCCACAGAATAAACATAGAGTGGGATGTTTCCGCTCATCATCTGACGAGTTTGGGCACCTTTGGAGGGAAAGAGATAAATTTAGCACTTACAAAGTGCAAATAAAAACAGCTCGATCATCAGGATTAATATAGAGGGGTGCTGGAGCCTATCCCAGCTCTTCAACGGGCGCAAGGCATAAGGTAACACCCGGCATGATGCACCAGTCCATCGCAGGTACCTAGAGGACAATTCAGTGTCTCTAATCAACCCGGCAGCATGTCTTTGGACTGTGGGAGGAAACCAGAGTACCTGGAGGAAACCCACATGGACATGGGGAGAAAATGCAAACTCCACACAGAAAGGACCTAGACTGCCCCATCCATGGTTCGAACCAAGGACCTACTTGCTGTGAGGCGACAGTGCTACCCACTAGGCCACCATGCCGACTTAGTGATCTGTGAAGGATAATTAAGTATTGCAGGGTTGGTTTTATTAGAAGTGTTACTAAAGCTATGGATTGAGTGAAAGCAGTAGTTACTTACTTAAAGTGACAGGCCTGATTTAGCAGCACACTGTAGTCATCAGGAAGATGTATTAACTTGTTTCTTATCCGTGGATACCTGCAGGATGTTTGTGCAGAAAATGTCTGTTATCTGAAAACCTGCTGTTACTAGTCAATGGTTCATCGATAAACAAAAAGAGTGTAGTATCCCATCAAAATTTAAAACACATTCAAGTGCCTACACATTATTTAATGAAATGGTTCTCATTATTATATACAGATAATCATGAACAGCGTCAAAACATTTTACATCTGTAATTAAGTGCACTATAGCTTCATCATTCAATATTTAAACACAGTTAGATTACAACTGCAAATGCAGCTGTACACATCTGGCGAGTGCAAGTGCATTTTACCTCACTGTACTGTAGTTGTGCTCAGTTGGAATCAGGCATACATTAGATTTAAAAAAAATAAACTTCAATTGCCTACTTACTCACAGTGGTTTACAAGGTGTAACAATGACCAACTATTAATACTTTTAATTATTATAATTTTTTCAACAATCATTGAAAATCCTTATTACAGAGTGAATGTATGAACAAACCTGACAATGTGCATGTCTCCCTTTAGGGCTTTTGATACTGCTGCATTCCCACACCACCTAGCACAGACACAGAGATATAACAATTCTGTCTAGTCTGTTAAGAACACACTTAAAAAAAATGTCGGGTTGTACCTCTGTAATAGAGGTGCTACAGTGCTTTTGTGGTCATGGAAAAGCTGAAACAAGTTGCTTGGCAAAGCAAGATAACTACACAAGAGAGGTAACTGAGTCTCAGTGGACACTGCAAAGGACAGAAGAAACAGATGGTAAGCAAGATTTGTATCGATTCCTTATTGTTTAGTTTTGTTGGAGCGCATTCACCTTCAGTACTTGACAGCTCCTCTGGAGGGGGCACTCCTGTAAGGCAATTAAAAAACAGTGCAGCACAGCGTAGAAATGACAGAACACCCTTCTTCACTCTTTCTGCCAATACTGAAGCTCTCATGCATGGCTTTAGTCTGAGGGAAGACAAAAAAATAAGGAAGCATTAAGAAATAAAATTATTTAGGAATTAATAAAAAGGATCAATGGGTGACTACATGAGATGTGTGAACACTCATCAGTTTACATAAACAAGATGAGTAAACATGTCCTCACCCCTCAGTGTGCAGTATTACAGTAGTGTAAAGCGACTCCACTGCTCTGATTTCTTCTGGGTCATTACTTTCTTGAGTTTCTACACCACAATCTGGAAATGTGTACACAATTTAATTACCTTATTTACTGTGCTTAAATCATTAAGACTTTCATATAATGACATTTTGCAAAGCTGCTATACCTACAATAATTATTACTTTAGGTCAGGGGTGTCCAATCTTAACCAGAAAGGGCCGGTGTGGGTGAAGGTTTTCATTCCAGCCAACCAGAAACTGCACCTGATTGACTTTCAATAAAGTTGAGTAAAAACCTGCACCCACAACGGCCCTTTCTGAAAAGGATTGGGCCCCCCTGCTTTAGGTGTTCATTTAAACCCACTGCCTAAGGTTAAACAAAATCAATTAACAAAGTAAATGCTTTAAAAGTATTGTCAATAGTTTGAGGAAGATCCTTTTCCGTTTTAGAATGAACATAAAGAGTTTTGTTTGGTGTTCACATGCCTTGGCCATGAAAATAACAATTTCCACCAATACAATTACTATTAAAAATGACCACATGCGTAATAATCACTGAACTATGTGCTCTTACCCTGTGAGGACAGAAGGACCTGCACTATGTGGGCCATGGTGACCAAATGCACTAGGTGAAGGTGATTGTAGGCTGCACTGATGGCCGAAGGCTGCAGGTCAACATTCCCCTCTTGGTACAAAGCAGGTAAAGAAAGTACAAGCCCCACCTATGAAATGACACCTTTTATTATTTAGAAATCTTTCATGAATGATCAACCATGGTCAACAATCATCCAGGGGCAATTACACTGATTCCATAAAGTGTACGGTTTTACACAGCTTACCAAGAGATGAAAGAAATCAACTTCCAAGATTGAAGGAGTGCCTTCGGTATATAAGACTGGAAACAACACTATGGACAATGATGAAAAAGTAATTTAATATTGCAAAATCAATTCACTAATGATATTCACGTATAATAAACAAGTAGCCGTACCTGCTAGCATGTCTGTAAAATGCTTCTGAACCACAATTTGTGAACTCTTCACTCTGTAAATGGCAGAAAACTGCACCAGTCCTTTCAGACCAGCCAACTGAAAGATATTTCACACATATTGACATTGTACACTCAAAACACAATACTTTACACAACTAATATAGGGAGCATCGTGTTAAAGTAGACTACGTAGGGCAAGCAGTAGCCTAGAGGTTAAAGTACCGGACTAGTAATAGGGACGCCAGTTCAAACCCCACCACTGCTTGTAGATTGATGGGCCATTGAGCAAAGCCCTTAAACCTCAATTGCTCAGACTGTATACTGTAACTACTGTAAGTCCCCCCCTTTCTTGAGAAAGGACCGACTCTCGAGTTCAGATCACAGCAGTGCTTTCAACCTGCTGGGAATCTAACAGGTACAGTTAGGAGAGGTATGAGAGTTGATGGGGTTTTATAATTGCTATTGCAATTTGAGGCCTCTGCTAGATGAATGAAGGTGTCTGGATGAAGTTGAGAGGGTTCACATAGCAGAATAAAATATGAATCTTTACATAGTACAGGTTCTGGTGAGTCTCCATCTCTGCCAGTTAAAAAGAAGTGATTAACAACTATGCTAAAGTGGTGCTTATTAGTTTTCAAGTTAGTTTTCACATAGTGAGACAGACTTTCTGTGCATGCATGTGTATGAGTTATCATTCTGTGTTCTTACCTGTCTGTTCTGCAGTGATCCGAATAGAGCTTTTGC
The DNA here is from genome assembly GCA_034509105.1 of Microcambeva barbata. Lineage (NCBI taxonomy): Eukaryota > Metazoa > Chordata > Actinopteri > Siluriformes > Trichomycteridae > Microcambeva > Microcambeva barbata. Next base: position 11,158,301 of record JAYDZF010000009.1, on the reverse strand, counting down.
CTCTTCCTGCAGCATGTTCTCTATGCAAACAACACTTAGCATCAAAACAACAGTAATTACTGAGGAAAAGCAAAACAAAGCAAAGTTTTCAGCCTCTCACCTGTAGCCTGAATGGTGTAAGCGCAGGTATTCCAGGTCATGACTGGTACGTGAGGGCACAAATCGTTGGGTGATGTCTGCAGACCCACCCTGTGCACTGTAGTGGCACACACTACCAGCATCTCCGTTATGCTGCTTGAGTACTTCAGGCTGAATGAAATAGGTACATGATTACATTAATTTTCATAGTCTACCAACAGAAAGAGAGAAAAGTGGCACTCACAGTGGCTGAACTCCAAAGCTGAGAATTGACCTAAAGTCAGTCTGTCCATCATCCATGAACCAGGTTTCTTCTTTTACTGCCTCAGCACCCTTTTCTGTTTACAGGTAATTCAAGGAGTTAAAACACCGGTTTAATTAAATCCTCTGTCAGACTGGTTTTATCACAGTTCTTTCCAATATAATTCACATTTAACACAACTTTACCAGGATAAAGCAATAGTAATAATAAAATGTACAATATATAAAGGGGACAATTTGATTAAGAGTGCATTGTAAATGTAAATGCATTCAAATACACCATAGCCTAGTGATTAAGGTAATGGACAAGTAATTAGAAGTTCACTGGTTCAAGCCCTTTAACTACTGGTTACTGCTGTTGAGCAAGGCCCCTAACCAAAAAATTACCCAGCCTGTATACTGTAACTGTACAAGTAAGTGACTTTGGATTAAGGCTGAATGCTGAAAATCAGAATGTAAAAAGCAGTCACCTGATGATCATGACCATTTCTTATCGCTTTACCATCTCCTAAGGTTACTTTCCCCACGCTTTTAGCCTTACTGAAATAAAGTTGGGAGATCTCTTACCAGATTCTTGAGCAGCCCTGAGTCCTTTGATGCGAGCCACTACTATCTGGATCCAACGAGGAAGAGTGAGAAACTGTCCAACCAGCTCAGCACTCTCACTGAGTGTGAAGTGAAAGAAAGTTAAAAATAGGCATGTTGATAACAGTGTGATTAAAACAACGTATCTTATGAACTAGAAAAAGCTCTCATACTGGTCAAGTGTGCAGGGCTCCACAGGAATAAGGGGAATAACAGTGTTACAGAGGGACTTGCAGAGAGGACACATGTATTCTCCGTTCTCCAGGTCAATAATCAGCTCAGCGTGCAGTCGGTTCCGAGTGGTGTTCTGAACCGCCTCAAAGTACCTCAAGATGATGTGAAAAGCTCAATATCAGAGTGAACCCTGAAAACTGGTTAAAGGTCCTGAAGTATCAAAGTAGAATTACACCTGATATAGTGCTATGTCATGTCGTGCAGGATGTACTGTTCCATCACATAATAATCCATTATGAAAATCAAATTTACATTTGTGGCATTTATAAGAGACTTTTATCTAAAGAGACTACCAGTGCTGTGACAGAATACTGTCTAAGCAATTGAGAATTAAGGAAATTGATATAGGCAACTTGGCAGTAAAGGCACTTGGACATGCAACTTGTGGTTATTAGTCCAGTACCTTAACTGCTATCTATAAATGCCCCTATATGACTATATTATGGAAAAATAGCTTTTATATAGACACATCGTTTTACATAATAGCCAAGAAAGCTTCATTTTATGTGTCAGTGGTTCTTCTGACCCGAGTGTGTCTATAAAAAACTTTGAGTAAGAGAAATATATTCGTTAAACAAAACTCAACGTTGAAATGTCTTAGGTATCCAGGCAGTACAGCTGTGATGCAGCTGCCCCCCTATAAGTTGGCAGTGCCATTAGCAGACATAACTGACCACTAGTCTGCTTAATAAGTAAATGGGATTGGAAGGTGAAGATTAGTACAAGACTCTCTATGCCAGCAATAAAATACAAAAAACGTGAACTCACTTCTGCCAGCAGGTCGCATGCATGACGTGACCACAGCTACCAGTGTGTGTGCCCACTGTTAGCTCAGGGGGCATGAACAGTGGATAAGAGTTTTCTGTCCAACAAACAAAAAAAGTATGTAAACATTCATTAATGATAATGAATTTGTGTATTCATTATGTATGTCAGGACAATTACTGACCCTTTGGGGAGAGGGTTTTGCCACGGCACTGGGTTAGCACTGTTGATCTCTGTACACAGGCGGTGAGAACCATAGCTGGAGCCTGTGGCTGTACATCTTGTTCCTCTTGGCACAAGATACAGGTAAGAGTTTCCCAGTCTGCAGGACACGTGCCCTGCTGAGGACCCACTGCCACACGACTCTCCAGCTGCATTACACTGCTGCACACAATAGACAGTGGTTTTACATTATCTGGCGTAAAACTAATAGTACACACAATCTGGCATAAGGTTATTAATTAAAGTGAGCACATATAATATTTATATTCCCCACATTCTCTTATGCTTAATTCCAGGCCTGATACGACTTCTGTAAGAGTAAAACCCTGCTCCCCTGTGCTTCTTGAACGGACCTCTTACCTCTCTGTCATGGTCACCGGCTCGCCTTGAGTCCCACTTTCAGGCACGTTGTCATAAAGCATTTTGTGAGTCTCAATGAAGTTTTTCTGCATTGCAGACATCTGAGCCATTATTTTCTGCCTGTGCAGTTTTGCAGCCTCGGCTTTCCTCTTGCGCTCTGCTTTCTCTTTGTCATGAACGCTCTGCACAAATAGTTCATTGAAATCATCACCATCTCACCATCTCACCAACAAGTATTTCATATTGCATGAGTGCCAAACCCCTAAAACATGAATACATGGAGCAGACCAAAGTTCAAACCTCGACTCTACTACCAGTCAACCGGGGAATCTACTGGGAAATTTTTGGGGGACATGCCACAAATCGGGACATGCCAAAAATTGTGTGGGTTGGAAAAAAATCAAGGTAAGTTGGTAGGGTCTTCAAAATTGCTGAGCAAGAACCTTGGTTAGCAGAGGCAACGTAATAAATGCACAAATAAATAGAATATGACATTTATATGTATTGCGACTGTGAACACAGCTACAGTCTGTATAGTCACGGTATGTCCGTTAACAAATCTAAAGACTACATTCAGAGAGCTGAACTGGTCTTTTCCACTGACACTGTTCTCATTCTGTTCATGTCATTTAGAACCGGTTCAGTATGTTTCCACCAAAAAAGAGGTTCGAGTCAGTAAACTAGACGTTCAGAATGCTTAACTGCAACATCCCCTGTGGGCATGTAGAGGTTTCAATGAGTGTTTTTTAGTCGAGGGTCGGCATGAGAGCGAAATGAAAAATGCTTCTAAAAAACAATAATGGAGATAAACACATTTACATCTTCTTATCACTAATAAGTGTGCAATGCTTACTGCATTAAAACAAACATCTGTAACAGCACAAATGCTTGCACATAATATACAGGCTCCACCATCATCATCACATCACTACTCTTTACTGTCAGTGTGTAACGCCCACCACTGATGGGGCCTCCTGGTTCTCAAAAACCAGTGGAAACGAACATCAGTGCTAAAAAAGTGGCATGTGTATAATATTATTAAACACCACCACTGTGTTCACTACATTATGCTGTTTATTATTAAATCATATAGAAAACAATGTAGTTTTATCAGTGTAAAACACATTTTATTTGAAGCTTGCATATATGAATGGGAATAATAAAACTCAACAGCACCTCCTCCACCTTTGTCTGATCAGCTGCACACGAAGCTGTGGGGCTAGATTTCTCACGAAGGCACTTCACAATCTCAAACATCTGCAAAGGATTACGTAAAAGAATGACTGATATGTAGCAATGTATGGCAAATTTCACTGACACTTAAATATTTAACATATAATAAAACAGGTCAAACCTGTAGAGTCCAATTGATCATATCAATCTGAGCTTCAAGAAAAGAAAGTGATTTTGTTTTGGACAGCAACTGGAACAATGATTTCCCGTGATCTGAGCCAACTTCTAAAACGAAATGCCAGATGTAATTGTTGTATGTACAGCACAGGGTATCATCATCATGTCGTTACTTCTAAAGCAGAACTTACTCCGAGCTTTGAGACTGAAGTCAAAGGTCACTTCTTCCACAATGCTAGCCTCCAACTGAGTTTTCTCCTCCAAGAGTGCCTGGCCTACAAGATGCAATGTCTGAAGAAAATACATACAGAAACATAAAAAATAGTCATGTTTTTTTATTTAAAATACCCACAGTTCATATATCAACTTCAAATTATTATTCAAAGTCTAATGAACAGAAAATGTGATGAGATAAACAAATCTTTTGGAGTGTGCTGAGTCTTTAACAATTTTTATACACACAAAATAAGAATGTAATCAATAAAAACAATGGATATCTTTCCAATGTACTTTTATTAGTTAAATTTTGAATGGAAAACAGTCTTACTTACTACTGATACTTCCACTGTCGAATCACATTATTATGAACATTTCCTATTTATGACATCTGCAGCATGTAGCTAATAAAGGAAGTAACAAAGGGAGTTGCGTAACGTAAAGGGAGTTGCTTTTAATCTCATTGTACGCCTGTATAGTGACAAATAAAAGGGATTCATTCATTCATTCATTCAGTAAGCTGGCTAGGCTTGGTAGGTAAATATAGTGTGGGAGGTACTGTCTACAGGTGTGGAAGGTACTGTCTACAGATGTGTGTATAAACCATCCTTCATGATCATCCTGATCATGAACACCCATACATGCTAATCGTCTTCCCTGGAGTAGATGGGATCTTCCAGCAAGACATGCCAAGCAACTAGAAATATCAGACAATTTATAGGAAGAGTACCTACCCGGTACCCCTACCCAGACTTGAACCAAATTGAGCATCTGTGGGACCACCTTGATCACTGTTTTTGATTCAGATACCTCTGACAACCTTGCAGGATGTTATCGAGTCACTCCAAGCCCATCTAACTGTCGCAGTGGTTACTCTGGATATTAGCTGGTGGTCGTAATAATGTGACTCGACAGTGTATATCAGATCCCGCACAATGCAGGGAGTGAGAAAATTGTTCACCAATCAAATAAACATAGAGACATAAACTCAACTGAAAAAAGACTAAAGAGCAATTACCAAAGACTGTGCATTGAAAAAAGTTCTAAACTGCCTTAAATATCTAATATAGATGCCCTTTACATTAATAAGAATTTAAGCTGACCCTCTGAAATACAGCTTCACTCCACAGAGCAGAATGTTCTTCCACTGCCCACTGTAACACTTTTCTCAGAACATGTACGAACACATCAGAGCAAAGCAGACGCACAATGCTGGAGAAGGAAGGGCAGAAAGGAGGAGGCACAGGTGGACTCAAAGCTGAAAGAGTACAACAATGGAGGAGGAATAATCACTTATGATTATGTAAACATCAAGATAAAGACATTCTAGTCATTCTAGGTTTAGATTCCAGTCATATCTATTCCACTAAATACACATAAAGCCAAATGTTGCAGATTACAGTTGTCCCAGCACCACCGCCAGATTAATTTAAGGTATAATGCACTGCTTCCACCTAGTGGTGATCAAAAACAATGTTTTGGAAATTTTAATGGATTTTTTAGTGATCTAGTGAAGCTCGGTAATAAACAGCCAACGGACCAGTACTGGTCAATGAGCCGGTGGTTGGGACCAGATTAACAGATGATCATCACTAATCATAAGAAATGACAACATACCCTTGTGACTCCCTTCCTGGGCCCTTTTTTTCTTTTGTGCATCTTCAGCCTGTTGTACAAAGTCACAAAGTTATAACAGGATTTAGGAAATAAAGCAATCAGGAGTCATGTAGAGAAGTACAGAGAGTATGAAGTTCGATAAATAAGCATAAACTTTACACTGTACCTTGCTATGTTGCGATTTGGTGTAGTGGTAAAAGAAAGGATTGAACTCCTTTAGCCATTCCTTCTTTAGTTCGTACAATCCATGACCTGAAACTCCAGGTTTCCTAAACGGTTTGTGAATTAGTTGTAACAAATAAAAATCATTTACCAAACCTAAGCAATGATAATGTTATACTTACTTGAATGTTGCAACTTTTGAAATAACTGTTTCGAGACCAGTTTCATGACTTTCCTAAAAATACGTAGTTTGTGAAGTTAATATAAGATATATTTTATTTACAGCAATAAAAAAACAATAGTTTTCAGGCTAATAACCAGACAAGATTAAGGATTGGTGTACAATCTTACATTTTCAGGCAGACCTTTAACCAGGCCACTATGAGCCATGGGCTCTATACACAACAGGTGAATCACCTCCCTCATCGTGACATCCTCTTTAGTGACATTACTGATTCCAGGCATGTACCGCTCACCTGCATAAACAATACACAATCCAAATCCAAACTAATCAACATAA
>JAYDZF010000009.1:10950456-10965133 GCA_034509105.1 Microcambeva barbata | reverse complement strand
AATGTTGTTACATTTATTCTTTGCAATTTGTAATGTCATGAGCCCAAAACAGCCTGACACTGGTAAATGCAAATAATTTTCATTGATGCTCTGTTCTTTAGATTAAAGCTGTTGTTAAAACAAGAAAAATCGTACCAAACCCGAAAAGACAAAGAACATTTCAAGAGGCTAGAGAAAGTTCGTGGAGAGCTGGTCAAGCTAAAATCATTTGCACTAATGCTGGTTGATGAACAACAACTTCACCTTGACCAGATTGACCAACAGAGCCAAAAGATTCAAGAATTTCTTCAGAAACTTGAGGAGAAAGACCAGGCACTGAGAGAAGCTGAGGGCAAGGCAAAAGAAGACGATCAGAAGCTCAAGCATATAGAAAGTGAATTAGAAGTCAGGTCTTTAAAGTTTGCTCAGCAGTATGATGAAATGGCAGCTAAACTGGCCACCCAAGAGTCTCAGCAGATACAAATGAGCCAGACAGAAACAGCCCTATTACAAAAAATTAAAGACCTTGAAGAGAGCAATGAAGTTCTGCAAAAATCAGCAGAGGAACTGCAGGAACTCCGGGACAAAATCAGCAAGGGTCAGTGTGGTAATTCAAACCTAATGGCGGAGCTGGAGAACTTGCACAAAAAAGTGTTAGAGATGGAGGGCAAGGATGAAGAGATAAGCAAAACTGAGAAGCAATGTAATGAGTTGAAAAAGAGTCTTCAGACTGAGGAGACACACAACAAGGAGTTGAAGTTGGAAGTAGAAATGCTGCAGAAACGCATGATAGAGCTAGAGAAGCTTGAGGAAGCCTTTAATTTAGGCAGGACTGAGTGTTCCCAGCTACATAGTGCCCTGGACAAAGAGAAAAACCTAACAAAGGAGATAGCAGATGAGCTAGTTGCAGTTAAGATTCGCATGAAAGAAGTGGAAACATCTGAGCTGAAACTAGGGAAAGCTGAATTGGTGCTAAAAGAGGAGGTAATGAAGCTCAAGTCTGTCACCGCAATAATGGTTAATGAGCGCAAGAACATGGGAGAAAGAATAAGGTCAGAGGAGAAGAAAAGGGAAGAAGTTGAGAAACTGTTTAAAGCAGAACAAGAGAAGGTGATGGAGGTGACTGAGAGGTTGATAGAGGAGAGTAAACGACTCTTAAAATTTAAGTCAGAGATGGAGGCAAAAATCAGTACTTTGGTCAAAGAGAAAGATGAGATGAAGGGTAAGCTTACTGCCGAGGAAGAAAAATTTAAAGATATCAATTCTAAAATCTGTTTGATGAAACAAATGAATGATAGTGTGAAAGACGAAGGAAAGGAATCTCCCAACAAAGTGTCAAGTCCCAACTTTGAAGTGACCAGACTTTCAAACTATAGTATCAAAGATCACAATAAAATATCAGAACTGACCATGGAAATCGAACGATTAAGGAATCGTCTCAAGCAGCTTGAGGTGGTTGAGGGAGATCTGCTTAAGACAGAGGATGAATATGATATGTTGGAGAAAAGGTTCAAGAATGAACAAGAAAAGGCTAAATCCCTCTCACAGCAGGTAGAGGAAATGAGGAGTGAAATTGCTCTTAATATGGTCAAAGAGAAAGAAGCATTTAGTAAAGAATCTGAGTTGTGGCGGAGGTGCAGGCTGGAAGAAACCAAAAGCAAAGACTTGCAGGCAGATGTTCAAGCTCTTAAAGAGAAGATCCATGAGCTGATGCACAAGGAGGACCAGCTCTCACAGCTGCAGGTAGACTTCTCTGTACTACAACAAAAGTTCCATGAAGAGGAGGACCAGAAAAAGACCATGAGTAATGAAGTTTTTAATCTTACCAAAGAGCTTGAGATCACCAAACGCTATAGTCGGGCATTAAGGCCAAGTAATAATGGAAGAAGAATAATGGATGTTCCAATGATGTCTACAGGGGTGCAAACAGATACCAGAGCTACTGAGACCAGTGATGATGACACTCCTGCTGTGTTCATTAAGAAGTCAGTTCAGGAGGAGAACCAAATTATGAGCACCCTTCGACAGAGAAGCCTCAAGAAGCCTTCTGTAAGACCAACAGTCAGGGAACTTTATCCTCCCCCACCTAGTGACATTGCTTTGAAGAAATCCTGTATTCCTTGGATGAAGAAGAAAGACAGTCAAAATTCTTTAGAAAAGTCTATGTCTATAAGTGGGGACACTACACATTCAGAAATTAAGATAACCCCAAAGCAAGGCCAACCTTTTCACATTCGAGTGACTCCTGATCACCAGAACAGCAAGACAACCCTACAGATCAGCAGCTCTTCTGCAGAGATTTTTAATAGTTCTATACCAACACCTTCCCAAGGATTACCAAAACCACAAATTACAATTATTCCATCTAATATAGTTTCTCCGAAAGAGAGATCCAAAGATGCAAAAGGCCCAGAAAGAGCAAAATCTCCTATAACTGTCACTGCTATCTCAAGAGCCAGGTCTCCAGAAAGCATTAAGTCCCCATCTATCGAGAGACCAATGTCACCTGTAACCTTGTCAGTCAACACCTCTGCCATGGCCGATATGTCCAACTCCCCAGAGTCACAGGAAATGATCACAGGCCGGGCTGTATTCAAACTGACTCCTGAAAAACGAACAGTCCCAACACCTATTAAGAAGTGTAACTCAAATGCTAACCTCATCACCACAGAGGACAATAAGATTCACATTCATTTAGGCCAACAAATCAAAAAGAGCTGTGAAAACAGCAGCGCTGTTGTAATAGTCAAGCCTGCTGCAGCAGTTAATGAAAGCAAGGAACTTTCTACAGGAACTGTATTGCGCTCCCCACGCCATGGTACCATCAATAAACAAGTGTCAAGCAAAGTGACAAGCAGCCTTACCATCACACAGGTCGCCACTGCACCACCAAGGCCAACACTTTATGTGGTAAGTACTGCTAAATAAAAGGAACCATATCTCTAAATGACAGAGACCTTTTGCAGGGTGTATACCTGCCTATATACACACACACACATATTTAGTAATATGTAATCTCCTTTCACATCTTTGTGTACAGCAACCTGTTCTGGATGCCCAAACACCTAGATCTGGACTTACTCGCATTCCTATGTCACGAGGTATGAAAACTGGGAAGGCTGTAATAGGATCACTTGGAAATGCCAACGGTGTGAAGATGGAATCAAAACCAGAGAGCCAGTCCATGCGGATTGAATTGAAAAAGCCATATGTCACTGGTGCAGCCTTACAAAATGGTGGAAAAAACTGAAAGGATGCAGCAAGATCTGGGACAAAAAAAAAATCACAAGAGACAGTTCGGGGTATGCATATGGTTTGATGTAATTGAGCTTGTGAGGGGTAATAGCCACATGGCTGGTAAAAGCAGTGCCTGTGTTCCAGGGGTTTCAATCACAGGTTGCTGAGCTTACAATGCAGAAGGTGCATGGTATTACATGAAACTTCCAACTGCAGAATATGCATAATAGTGCACTTATTGTTGTATTCCTTGGATTGTTGTGTCATATAGGGTTTCCAGTGTAAAAACAACTGCCAAAGCATCATGCAGCCAAACAAACCACTGTTGCAAATTCTATAGAGAGCATCCGACAGGAATCATTTGTTGATGTTAAAACAGTCAAAGAGTTCAGTCACTGTATATTCTTCACACATTTCTGTTTATAGCCCAGTTTGGAATTTATTATTTCCACATATACAGTGTGCTACTATTGTTTCTCTAATTGAAACAAACAAATAATTCAATCTTTATTATGAATATTCTCACATTAAAGTTTTGTGCTGTTACTTTCATTGTTAAAAACAGTCGTACTTTATACAATTTTATCATATAAATGTCTTTTATATCAAACTGCGTTTTTCAGTGTGAATTTTTTGTCTTAATTGCTGTGTTATACATGCTGTGTTATACATACGTGCATTTTCTTCACGTCTATTTCAACGGCTATAATGTTATTGGTTGAGCACATATCCACACAAAAAGGTGGATATATATGTGTATACCCCATGAAAGGGGTGTTTACTGACATTTGACAAATGGATCAGACTAAAGCAATAAAAAGGGACTATTTAGCTATTGTTTTTATAATTGTGAGTATTGAAAATGTTCAACCTCAGTGTGTTGACACTGCTACTTACGCATCAGTATTCTTTGAACCAGAACTATTGTTGCTGTTATTTTGTTTATAATTAGAACTTAATACATAAAATACATTAATGTTTGGGCGGCATAGATAAACAAATGATTTGTCTGACTTCTAATCAATTCTCATGACTCGAATAGAGCACATATGTGCATCATAATGCTTTGCCTCTGAAGCGAGGTGGGCGGGGAAACGGTGATTAACTTTTCATACTCACAGACTATTGGCTGAAACCGCTTCCCTGTTTACTGCGTCATGCATCTGGCAGGTAAGCCATCCTCTCTGAGCAAACTAATGCTCAGTTCATTTAGTCTGGTTCTGTCTGCTGGTTAATTAACATACTGGAAAAAGTACAAGGTGAAGTTTTTCACCAACTGCGCGTTTAGCCAGTGTTCTTAGTGCCACACCAAACGAAGAAAGCAGACGTAATGTCGCCTGGAGCTGCTGAACAGACGAGCGAGAAACCAGATAACAGCGCTTTTAAACAGCAGCGTTTACCAGCCTGGCAGCCGGTCTATTCTGCCACTGCGATCCTGCCCGTCTTCTTCATCGTCGCTCTGCTTTTCATCCCCATTGGCATCGGACTGTTCATTACCTCCTCCCAAATCAAAGAGATTGAGGTAACACCACTTTTGTAAAACGATGTACTACAATTGTTATTAAATATGAAATTAGATATGTTCACATTACATTGTGAATAGCACTCGATATAATACTATATTACTAGTTACTTAAGTAACTAACCACATTACAGAAGAGCCAAATTCATGGTCATTTATGATGGTTAACTGGCAAACTAATTTATTTAATCTACATTACATAATAATAATAAAAAATAGTTCATCTGCGGTGATTGATTCTGATTAACTGATGGAGTTCTTCATTAATCCAATGTCTTACAAAAAACCCTCAACATTTAGAAATTTTGTCATACAAAGTTTGGTGGCCGAAATTCATGTTTTTAGCCTTGTGCTTCTCAGTTCTACTCTACTCATGTACTTGTTGCCAGGATCAGCAGGATCTAGCTAAAACACTCATGCAGTTGAATAGTTTGGCATGATTTGCCAAATAATAAATCTGTAAATACATTTTAGACTAAAAAGCAGAGCTAGTTGTAATTAACAGTGTCAAAACATAATTCCATAATTCACTTCCATACATATCACATAATATAATGACATTACTTGGTTATTACTTTGTTGGGTGGCATGGTGGCTTAGTGGGTAGCACTGTCCCCTCACAGCAAAAAAAGAAGGTCCTGGGTTCGATCCCCAGGTGGGGTGGTCCGGGTCCTTTCTGTGTGGAGCTTGCATGTTCTTTATACATAAATTTACTCAGTGAAACAGTTTGATTGGAAATTTGTGGTAAAAACTGAAGTTAATCGTGATTTGTGTGGATTTTAGCAATTCCCAGGCAACAAGCAAATTAATTGACGTACTGGAGCCTGTATGCACTTTGTTGTAGATTGACTACACTGGTGTGGAAATCAGCAGCCCATGCTTCATATGCTCTCAAGCCAACAACTGGAACTCTTCATGCAAATGCTCTATGTTATTTACCCTACAACAGCCTTTTGAGGTAAACTATTGAATTAAAAATATCTGCTTATAAATAATCTGTTTACTTGTGTATATATTTAGGCACATGTTCATTTTCATTATTAATACATTTCTTTTAAATTAAAATAACGGAGCATTAAACTCTGACATTGGATTTGATTTGTTGCACTGCATTGGTTAAATAGAGTTTCTTTTAAAAACTGTCAACATCCTTAATGAAGTTGTTCTAGGGAAACCATATGTAGCCAAATATTTCATACAGAGCTGAAGTGGCTATCTATAAGTTGGATTTATTATATTGTAAGATGAGTGTAATTTTGCATTTACTTTGCATTATTTGTATTTCAAACCTTGTGGAAAAGTAAGACGACAAAATGTTGTAATTTTGTTGGCAAACAAAAGTTTCTAAAAAGTTTCTGCATTTAATGAATCTAAGATATTTGTCAGAGGTTTAATAATTTTTATTACTTCATTAAAACAGTGACTGTTCAAAGATTAAAATGTGTGTAAGTACTTAGTAATAAACTTATTACAATCAAATAATAATATTATTAAAATTACAATAATAAAACTATTTTATGACCTTGATTTTTGTTTTATTTTTCACAATTTGAAGACAGATACATAAGCAAAATGTAAAATAGGAAAAAAAATGTCATCATTTATTTTTTGTACACATATGGCTGCATGAACAATCTTGGAAAAAATTGTACCACTTTTAGATGATGATGACTCTCACAGAGTCTCAGAAACGGCACTTATTGCACATGCTTCTTGTTAGGTGGATTTAGGGATGACTCAACACACTTTTTTCAATTTGGGATTGGTACCAGCACAATGAGTGCTTTCTCAAAGGCTGGGCTGTTTTGCTTATTTAAAACTATTCTGTCTTTACATGTGTGTCTGGGTCTTATTTCATAGTGTGTTAAAAAGGCACTGTGTGTGTTCTAATTATATTTTCTTTTCTAGGGCAATGTTTACATGTATTATGCATTGTCCAACTATTACCAAAACCAGAGACGGTACTACAGATCAAAGGATGACAGGCAGCTAAATGGAGAAACGAATGCTTTAACTGTAAGTTACTCTTCATTCTGTCTGTTTGGATTTCATTTGTGTGAAGTAGTTAATTTGGATCCTACCATATGTTTAAACAGAACCCCACAAGAGAGTGTGAGCCGTACCAAACTACTGACAGTGTTCCCATTGCTCCATGTGGTGCTCTTGCCAACAGTCTTTTCAATGGTAATTACAATGGATTTATACAAATTGCAATGACCTATAATCTATATATCAATATACACAAATATTTACGTTTTACAATTTTTTACATGTGGAGGTTCAGACTCCACATGTTTATGTGTATCTGTAACACTTAGAGGTATCAGAGTCTTTAGATCTTTATGTTTCTGTTTTTTTCTCTTTGCTCTCAGACACACTGAAGCTTTATTACATTACTGGCAATGGAAGCTATATTCCTATTCCTCTCGGGAAGAGGGATATTGCTTGGTGGACTGACAAGTATACTAAATTCAGAAATCCCAAAGGAGAGAACTTCACCAGCATATTTGACGGTATTTTATACCTCTCTAAACATTTCATAAGCATATTTGTGAGATTTGATGGAATGTATTCATGTTCAACTATTAACTTATTTTTAATTTTATTAAATATATTTGAATATATACATAGCTGTATGTGTATGTTTATCTGCCTTTATAGGTTCTTCCCTGTATTTTTAGGGAGTTTTCCTTGCAACAGTCGCCCTCAGCTTACTCAAGACGGGTTTTTTGTCTGTTGGTCCTAAACTCTGTTAAGCTGCTTTGTGACAATGCCTGTTGTAAAAAGCACTATACACTGTACAAATTTCCTTGTTGGTGCAGTGGGATGTTCTTCCGGCCCATTTTGAACTCCTCTGTTTATGTTCAGCTGGTTGCCATCCAGTGGGCATAATACAAACCCTCTTTAGGGAAGGTTGACCGGACTATATGGGTGGGTTCTTTCAAAGCTGTGTAAGGATCCTGATTGGCAAATGGAAAGCTATCTGTTCATGGGTAAAAAGTGTTCCATTAAGGGCTGTTAATGGGTCGGAGCATGACGGATAACTGTCTGTTGACTCTAATTGTGATCCTTTAGCAGCGTAAGACAAATTGACTACACTAAACTGGGATTAAATGAATAAATCGAATGAAGTGTTTGAAAAGTCGTTTTAATTTTGTCAGGTTGTAAACACACGTGTATGATATTACATGTGTATAATCTGAAATTTTCTTCACAAGTCATGTATGATACCTCCTGGTGAGCTGTATCAATATTGTCAACAAAACCATTAAACTTTTTTCTTAACTCTGTGAATAAAGCAATGAAATGTGTGAGAATGACTTTGTGTTGAAGTTATGTTTCAAAGATCCGATTTAAACAACAGGTACTTGTGTGACGTCAAATGATCAATTATTATTGATGACTAAATCACTGAACCAGAATTTAGAATTGTAAGTTACACAATCTATGAAAGCATAAGCTGACCTTTTGTTGTACTGATAACGATACCATCTGGACATGAACAAAGAAGCTAAAATCTGGACTGTCTGGTTGGAAACTGGATACCTGAAACCCTTATTACAGAACCTTATTACTAGTAAATGTAATTCAGTTATATGTTCAAATTGAATTGACAGTTTATTACATGACTATATGGAATTGACTTAATACTCCTGCTTTTAAATTGTTAGACGGATAAAACATATTGGTTTAATTGCAGGTACTTCAAAACCATTGAACTGGCGCAGACCTATTTACCAACTCGATCCTGCTGATCCTGACAACAATGGTTTCATCAATGAAGATTTCATTGTGTGGATGAGAACAGCTGCCATGCCCAATTTCAGGAAATTGTATCGCATCATCCTTCCAAAGGACAACCACAGTCCAACTCTCCCTGCTGGAAACTACAGCCTGCATATCAATTACAGTATCCTTTTAGATGATTAGATAATATTTATTATTTATCTAATGTTGTTTGCTGGATTAGGAAGCTAACTTACTTGTTTTACTCTTATACAATATAAATGTATTTTGTACAGTTTGTTTCAGTCTTGCCTTTAGAACACTTCTCGTGCATTTCTAAATAATTTATTTTGCCAGGAAATATAAATTTGAACTTCTTAGCTTATTAAACACAGCTACCATGAATCAAATAAATACCAGAATTGATAATGTGAGTTGTTCACTGCTCTAACAAGGTTTTCCCTGTTTTCTTCTTAGTTGAACTGTGGGAGAGTAGCATTAGATCTCAAGTGCATCATGTCAACCAAGTAGGAGGTTGGCTGAGCTCCTGTTCTAAGTAGTTTCTCTGTAGGAGGGTTGCATGCATATATTGGGCTCTGTCTCCATTTGCTGGTGAATTTGTGTAACACATACACGCCAGCTCCTTTACACTTTGTCCCCACTAAATGAAAAATGTGTTGGTTAGAGTTCTTATTTACACTAAAAGTCATAGAACTGGAATTACTATAATTTCTAAAATCAGGAAAAGTGTAGGCTGTATATACCTTTCTGAGAAATGTGTTATGTAACATATCTGTCATACGTCATGCACATTACCAGAAACTGTGATTGGAAACTATATGCAAAATGCTTGTCCAAATTACCAATCTGAAGGCCAGTATTGCACCAACAAAGCGTGCTTGTTAGTATAGTATATCTAGTTTAACAAAATGTATTTCTCATAGTCAAATATTAAGACAGCAATGCTTTGACTTTAGCAGTGAAAATGAATTGAGTTTGTTGTGCTGAATGGCAGATCTGAGGGTAACATAGCAGACCATGTGCAATACTATTTCTCTAACACATATCCATATAAATTAATATCAATAAAACAACATTTCAAATAATGTACCTTAACCATGTAAACCCAGATTATCCGGTACTGAGTTTTGATGGCCGCAAACGCATGGTCCTCAGCACCATCTCCTGGATGGGTGGGAGAAACCCATTCCTAGGCATTGCTTTCATAATTGTGGGGGCAATTTGGTTCATTTTAGGTGTGGTGCTGCTGATTGTCCACCTTAAATATGGAAATCAAAACAACAACAGTGACGAAATATTTGAATAGAGCCTGAAGCCTGCTGCCACAGTTCTTGATGTACAAACTGTCCGGAGAACTACAACATCTTGGATCACTTTTTAATGATGTTACATTCCAGTCTGCATTGGATTAGTCATGTCTGTTTAGCATTCTAGAGTAAATATAGTATTTACATATTCTAGACTCAGGGCATTATTTAGAAAAACTGTTTTAGGAAATAATTTAAATCAGCACTTTGAAATGTTAATGATGTAACAGACTGCTTTAAATGTTATTCAGCTTCTAAATAATTTCTAGTAACGTGCTTTATGTCAGAGCCACCAGTGACAAATCTTGCATTATATTATTCTTGGTTATTAGCACTTGTTATGAGCAAGCAATTAATTGAGATGCCATGTTCTGAGGAACCTTAGAACCAAGGGCATTTGTAAATGCACTGTGCTGCCTTGTTAGTAATTTCAGTAATCAGTGCCTGTTGGGCTTTCTCTTGCTTTACAGGGCTATTCTGTCAAGTATTTTCTTTTTCCTACTGATTAGTCAAAGTTTCAACAGCGCTATGCCCATATCAACAAAAATGGTGCGTGGGTTTAGCTTTATAATTTGTTTTATTGTAAATGTTTATTTCATGATTGTTTTATTCTTTTAGAGTCTACATAAATCAGAACATTAATGTGCAATAATGATTGTATTTTTTGTATTTTATACAGTGAGGACCAAAATTGCAACTATAGTTCCTTATATTATTAAAGCCATACCCAATACTGTGAAATTCTGTCATTATACTTTTTGTAATAGTTTGGCTGATTTTATATTTGCATTGTTTAGCAATTTAATTTGTGATGAAATTATTTGCAATACATGAAGTCTAATAGGCTACTGGTCTCAGACTCATGGTCCCCACTGTATGTCAATTTGTATGTCAAAAAAATCTCAGATCCTCATCGACTACCCTGCTTCACTATTAAAGAGTCCAAGATTGCTGCAGTAAAATCAAAGTCAAATAACAGAAAGGTCTAAGCGTAACATTATAATATAATAATCATTTGTTAAATTATCTGTAATGCAAATTAAACAGCATATACTCATAAACAGATACAATCAAGGTTTTTTTCTGATGTGAGAATCTTTCTAGGACAGTGGTAGCCTAGTGGGTAGAGCTATGGGCTACCAACTAGAGATTGGCGGTTCAAATCCTGGCTCTGCTATGCAGCCACTGTTGGGTCCTTGAGCAAGACCCTTAACCCTCACTGCTCCAGGGGTGCTGTACAGTGGCTGACCCTGCTTCCAAGTAGGGATATGCGAAGAAAGAATTCCGTTGTACTGTACATCTGTATATGTGTAATGACAAATAAAGCCGTTCTATTCTATTCTAAAATCAATGCAAAATGTGGAGTTTGTATAGCAGTTTCTGCAAAACAAAACTTTATGGACGGAAGTAAATCGTTTTGAAACTTAAAAATCTTTAGAACCTAGTCATGTTTTTGGGGAAGAGCACATAAAATAATAAAACAACATATAAATACAAAGACAAATAAATGTATGCAATATAATACAAATGTGTTGTGATGTCTATACAGAGGTATTTGCTAGATTTTTTTGGAATATTAATATTACTATTATAATATTTTACAGTTGGAATATTGAAACAATGCCTTATAAAAGGGGATAAACAATGCAACCGAAAAAGAAATGTCATTAACAGTAAACACAGTTCTTTCGATTCAAACAAATTGCAACGTATGAATGAAGTTCATAACGTTAATTATGTTGTTTGAACTTCTCAATAGCTTTTGCCATAGTTTCTAGGCGAGTGCTGTTGAAGGTCAGCGCATGTGAACATGTTGAACCTCTCGGTGTTAGGCGTTGTGTTCACTCTGGTGCGCTAGGTGGAGACACTCAAACTTGCATGACGATTTGAGAAACCGGAAACGGTAAGAACCCTGGCCGATTAGAGGAAGTGCTATAGAAGTGTCCTTGCTGTGGTTTATGTGGTAAACTTAAATAATGTTTAGGCACATCAGGGTGAGTGTTTTTACTGTAACTTTGGTTAATTAGTTAATATGTACTTTTCTGGGTGAACGATTGTTCTAGAGTCATCCGAAAGCTGTTCTATGTTTCATTTCTGCTGCTATAACCTTAGAGAATAGAGGCGAGATTTCTTTATATTTCATAAAATGTGTTTGTGATCTTTGCGATTTATACTCTGCAATTTTATTTCTATTTATTTTGTGGACATTGAATCAGAGATATATATATATAGTACAGGCATAATGTATGCTAGTGATAATGCTAGGTTTATGTTTGTAGCACCCTGGTCAACAAGTTGGAGCACATTTTATTGTACTGTACACCTGTATTTGCTTCTGTTTATAGACAAATAATTGTATTATTTGACCTTCTATATACTGCAGTATCTTAACCTCTGAGCTACCACTGCTAGCAAGAATAATCTTTCAAAATGAACAATATAGACACTACATGGCAAAAAGTATGTAAGCACCAGACTGTGGACATCTTATTTTAAAAGGCTTTAATATAGGCATCGATGGGGAGTTAATGTAATTCGAATGTTAAATTGTTCGATCACTCAGTGCCAAAGGTTTTTGTTTTGTAGTGAGGCACTTGACTAAGCGAAGCTTATTAAAGTAAATATTAAGAGCACAGGAAGCTCATCATGAGCTCATCATACGTTTTAAACAATTAAATGTACTATTTTTGTTTTGATCAGGCTCTGAGGCAGGTGACAAGTCGGCCATTCTCAAATAGTGCGTGCAGGCAAATCGACAACAAGATTTCTGCCAAGCAGAAAATGTTCCAGGTGAGTTGCTTTATTTTTTAGGGTTTTAATTCTCAAAACTCTCATTGTAGTGTTGATCCCAAGCTCAGATAAATAGGACAGTTGTCAGAAAGGGCATATGCTGTAAAAAGTATGCTAAATTCAATAATGAGGACCATAATCTGATGGGTTGACCTCTAATTGCAGCGGCCGAAAACATTTACATGATTTTCTTATTAACAAATACTGTTTAGCTGGCTAAAATGAAAGGTCTGGTTTTACACTACATTAATCTTCTCACCATTTGTGTAACATAGTGAAAACCAAGTTGGTGCTGTTTCTCTTATTTTGCTTGTAAATCTATACATGTTTTATGCTTCATCTAAATCTGATGGAAAATAGTAAAATCAAATAGTAAAACAAATGCATTCCCTGAACATTAATTCATCCAGAGTCCACTTTGTGGGGATGATTTGTTTCTGTATCTTTGTATATTTCCATCTGCCAGTGGTGGAGTCTTCCAGAGACCATTACCACAATCTGTAATCTTTTTTGGAAAACCAAATTTAAGCGCAAATGCTTTGACTAGGCAGTAGAGGGCGCAGTTGTGCAGCAACAGCGAAGCAAGCGAAGCAACACTGGCCTTTGAGAGCTGCTTTAGTGCTGGACCAGCACTAACTGGCCCATCTCCGTTAAGAATCAATCCTTTTAATTGTTTTTTTTTTTTTTACTTTAATGTTTTAATGAAATATCTGTGAAATTAGTCAAGGCTAGTTTTGACCACTTTGTTAGTTAACACTTCCATGTGTTGTAGATACAGTATTATAGGCCTGGGGGGGGACAAATATATATATACCGTATTTTCTGGACTATAAGCCTCTACTTTTTTCTTTACCGTTTCGGTTTACGAAACTTTCGTTATGGAACTTTCGGTTTGCCGTTAAATCTATCTAATATATTTCTATCTAGCCAATATATATATCATTTCACAACCTAGATAACTTTCACTTGGTTACAGCAATACATTTATTAAAAATAGAATAGAGAGAAAAATTATTACATTGTAGGACATTAAGATTTTTTAGGGCTATGACTAATGACTGAGGTATGAAATATTTCTCTCCAATCTCAGCTCATAGTTAATCTGTCCTGTCAGGTTTTCACACAATCTTTGAAGGTCAAGGCTAAAATAAAAAAGCTTTTTTACTCTGGATCCTCACTGTTCAGTTGAATATCTTTTGTTGAGGGTTGCTCTGGAATCTAATATAATGCAAGTAGCACAAAGGAAACAGACTAGAATGCAAATTCCCTTGTTTTTTAGAAACCTATATGATTTTAGAATTTTTAAAATCTAGGATATTAAAATTAGTTACATACAAGTTTGGTATTATTCATGAGCCAAATTTTTGCAGGTATCTATTTTTATTATGTAATTGTTTAAAGATTTGTTGCAGTTTAAATTACTGTTAAATTAAAACTCCTTAGGTTCTGGACTGGACTTTTTTCTTTTCATAGGAAATCAGATAAGTATCTACAGTAGTTCTGAAACTTGCTTTGATGGGTTTTACATAGACGGCTGGACCTACTAATCATTGCATGTTGTTAGTGTGCAATGCTCAAAAAGCCAAATCCATTGCTGACACACATGGCAGTAGTTGCTTTAAAGATTTAACTTGTGTCGTCATCTATTGAAATATGTTTGTGTCGTTTCAATGTGCCAAGTTATCTATTCCCAGTTTCTCTAATCGTTACTTACAAGATACTGGAAATGAAATTTAAGATCTTTGCTTTATTTTCAGTAATTATACCAATTGCAAGGATATGCAATATCTTTGCCTGCATGGGACACTGCAAGTCTTTTACTGTGTTACATTCCAGTGAAGTGTGGGATCATAAACACTCTTTGATTTTCCAGGAGGACAATGGTTTGCCTGTTCATTTGAAAGGAGGCTCGAAAGATTCTCTATTGTTCACTGCAACAATGGCCCTCACAGTCTTCGGTGAGTCTTTTTGAGAAAGATTGCCTCCTATAATCAGTAGATCGTATCATACACGCCTGATCAAAATCTCTAATACCAGTTCAAAATGGCAAGATTTTGCATTATTGAATTGCAAGAAAGTTATAAGTAGAGCTTCA
>JAYDZF010000009.1:10911111-10926472 GCA_034509105.1 Microcambeva barbata | reverse complement strand
CGAAATGTTGCTGCAAATTGGTCACCAAAAAAGTCTTTTTTAATGAAAAAGTCTTATCTTGTTCCTGATCATGTCTATACAGTCAAGCATCTGCAAAATGCCTTAAATGTAAAAGTTAGTCTAGTGGTACCGTTTGTGACCTTGGATTTTCAGTTTGTATTTGCTGTATCCCCTCTTAAATTGGTGACTCGAATTTCCATGAATATTGCCCTTGTGAAAACTGATTGGTTGCCTAACGTCTGCAGGACTTGTTAGTATGTAGTCTGGTTTCCTCAGTGCTCTGATAATATCCAATATCTCAGATGTTGACAACGATCTTGGCAGCTGCAGTCACTATAGCACATTACATTTGAAGGTTGTGTCACCACCAGTGCTTTGTAGTATTTATTACTTCTACAAGATGTCATACTAAACTACCAAACCACTTAGGGTGCACAATATTCCTAAGCTGAAAAGACACATAGAACGCCTTTATGTCATTACACATATGCAGATGTACAGGACAATGAAATTCTTTCTTCACATATCCAAGCTTGCTCGTATTCAGTGTCCCTGGAGCAGTAAGGATCTTGCTCAAGGACCCAACAGCAGCTGCCAGGAACAACCTGGATTTGAACTGCCAATCTTCAAGTTGATAGCCCAAAGCTCTGCCGACTAGGCTACCCCATCCCCTATTAAGGTCTTTAATCTCTATACCTAGCAGAGCAGGAAGGAACACATTTCACAAAATCTTACTTTACTATACTTATAGAAGATAGTATAGTTTAAATTGAACTATTTCTTTTTTATGTTTCCACACCAATTTGTCTAAATTAATTATTTGTTTGTTGTGGCTTGAAAATGCTTGTTGGAATCAGGTGGCCACCCTGTGGTCAGAAATTCTCACAGGGTTTTGCATAATGCCAAATATTCTCTGACTATCTGTCAACACCACCACAAATCACTCCCCCACAATATCTTTTCCTGACTTTCCACTACTTTGGCTTAGTATTTGCTCCAGTGAAAAAATGAAGGGAAAGTGTAAAAAAGTGGGTTATGATGGGAGGGTGATTGTGTTTCTTGGTGAATGGAAAATTAAACTGCCTGCCATGATTAATTTTTCAGATCTTTTTGACATGTTCTTAGCAGACCATATCAGTGGGGGGAAATCTAAAAGTGATAGGCCGTGTAAGCCAGAGGGCTGGTTTAGATTTAGATAACTCTAAGAATTTGTGGGGGAAAACATGATCCCTTCTGGGAAAATACCACTTGTTCATTTGTCAAATTACTTTTATTTGTCAACAGTTAACAAGGTGCTGCTTGATTATGCTGGACCATCGTAGCCTTTAAGCTTCAAACTTAAATTGCATAAAATGAAAGATGCACATATCCAAGAACAGTGTTTGTAAACTGTTTAAAGCCTAATCACAGTTTCAAAAACTTAAGTCATCTGTGCTAACAGCCACATTTAAATTCAGGAGTTTCAATTAATAAAATCAGATTAGAAGTGTGGGAAGGTTCCCTGTCTAGTCAGAAGTCTAGTAGATTGCTATTTATGTGGCACAGCTACTTGGACATGCTGTAAAGGTGTACATGCAGGTCATTTACAGGAACTGCAGGGAAGATTTGACTTATTGTTTAATTTGTTTCAGTGATGGATAAATGAGGCAAACTAAATTGTTAATACAGAATTTTTAAAGAAATGGCACATTTAAAATACGCATTGAGCAAACCGTGGCAGTGATCTTTAATCTATATCCAGTGTCCCCTAACAGAATGATGTAGAATAATGTTTGTGCTTAGAGTTTGTGCATTCCTGTATGTCCATGTGTGTGTAACATGCGAGGGTGTGTGCACAATTCCCTGCCAAGATAGCAATGAACGTCAGACTGTTGACGTCTGTCTTAGATCTGTTTATATAGCCACAATAAATGACAATATATGTAATAAATCAATTACAATCAAAATCCCACATTGCACCAGAAGTTTAGAAAGGTCATTTCCTGTTCCAGCATGGCTGGAAGATGAGGTCTATGATATGAGGAAAAGCTTGATTTAAAGAATCATCAGGGACATTTATTATAAACAGGTTAATTGAATGGACCATGCAAAGCCATCAGTGCCCAGTGCCCAGCCTTAAAAAAGATCTTTTGACAATGTTTTGTTGTCGCTGTAAAAATCTCAAAGATGTAACTCTTTGTGTGTCCCAAATTAAAATATTGGTAGATTACTGTTCAAGGTAGAAAGTACATTGTTGATACTGTCCTTAAATCTCAAAAAAGATTTACATAACCGTGTAAATAAAAAGGAAGCAATACAGAACTGTATATTTATCTATTGTTTATTTATCTAATGTTTTACCTATTACACAGTGCTTGGCTCTCCTAAAGATCTGGTCACAAAAGATGTCACAGAGTCCAGCTTTGCTGTTTCCTGGACCCCGGCACCTGGTAACGTCAACCAATACCGGGTCACCTGGAAATCCCTGTTCACCGAAGAAGCTGGAGAGAAGATGGTACCAGGCGATGTCACTACGACAGTTCTGGGGGGGCTGACACCAGAAACGCGCTACAAGGTTTCTGTCTATGCCGCCTACGGCCGTGGAGAGGGGGAGCCACTGGTGGGAGAGGAAACCACAGATGGTAAGTCCATTCCCACCCGCATAATGCATTCAGCAGAGGAGCCACTTTATTTTCTCCCCTTTTTCTACGAGGGGCTCATTCACGTGAGAGTGCCTCAGACATCCACATACAGAAAAGATATTAACATTTACTATGTGCAAACCTCATTTCCAGAAAAGTTGGGAGATTTTGAAAAAATGCAAATGGGATATGTTCTCTTGAAAATTGATCTTTTTTTCCCACCCACAAAGGATCTGTCCTGTTGAGTTTGGTTTCTCTTAAAATTTTTAATGTTTATTTTGATTATGTTTGTGCTGCTTTAGCTTACTTACTATGTATTTTTATTCTTTACTGAAAACACACTACATGTACTTTTCTATGTATAACACAAATTAAAAGTGTTCTTCCTTTGTGGTTAATCTTGAATTTAACAATTTACCAGCTTTCACATCATCACATCTTTAAGCTTCTTTAAACGGTCCAAGAAAGTAGATCAGATGATCAAAGTCTTGACTACAATATCTCTCATTGACATAATCAAATGGTTTCCAACTAAAACATAAAAGTGCATAAACAGTTTTATAAACCATATTAAACACCTTTGGGAAAAAAAAAACTTATTTTTTAAATACAGTTTAAAGGTTATGGAGTTAATAATACTAATAAACCACCAAGATTTAATGGTATCTTGGTATAAAGGAAACAAGACCAAAAGGTAGAAAGAAGTATAAGATTGCTTTCATCTGTTTCAGAAGTGTGTCATTGTTGTTGGCATTCTGAATTGATGCTGACATATACACTAATGACCTGTGATTGTTGGTGTATGTCATATGTCACACCTGTTTCGAATTAACATCCACAGGTAGCTCTCAGAAACACAGGCCAGAGCGTCAGCACCTTTCATTCATTGATGTATTCAGTGATTAATTGAATGATTTATTGAGTTTCTGGTGACTTTGATTTATTGTACCAGAGACAGGAAATGCCCCAGACAGACTCACCAGTCTATCAAAGGGCAGACATGCACAGACACACACACTCTAACATGGTCATTTTAAAGAAAACATAAGTCTGATTTAGAAGAATTCAGCTCCTGGTTGAAATAACAAAACGTTTGAATGGAAGAGTTCCCCATTTCCTCATTACTTTATTGATTCTGGCAAACCTACCAGCTGCTATCTCAGTCAGAAACGAGCCACAAGCAGCACTTGGGACCCTATGTTTAATACCTATGGTCAGTTTTTCCCACTTTCTTACCCAGCACCTTCCTAGAAACATATTTTGTCTGTTCGGGTCAGGCTGCACGTTCAAAAACTTGGAAGTTGTATTTTCCACCCATAAAACACCCACTTTGAAAAAGCAGTCAGTGTCTGAAAGTTTTCAGTGAATCATTTAAGGCCTTCATTCGGCTTCTTCCTGTACCAGAAATCTGGAGTCCCAGTATGGAAAGAGAACACTGTGGCCAGACTGAAAATGTCTAGGTTTGGCTTAAAGCACAGCCTGTCTGTTCTCACTAGGTTTAGCTATGCAGCTGGACGGTGAGAAATTTGGCACATGTTTTGACTAGAAAGACAAGTGATGAAAACTTTGTTTATTTTGTACAAATTGTGTCATATGCTGGACTAATTGTGTCAAAAGAATGACATTTAATAGCTATTACCTTGTCCTTAGTTTCAGCCTCAGC
This sequence comes from Microcambeva barbata, assembly GCA_034509105.1. Lineage (NCBI taxonomy): Eukaryota > Metazoa > Chordata > Actinopteri > Siluriformes > Trichomycteridae > Microcambeva > Microcambeva barbata. Next base: position 10,922,188 of record JAYDZF010000009.1, on the reverse strand, counting down.
CAGAGCTATTGCTGTGAGTGAGGAGACAGAAAAGAGCATGAGAGCTACATGGAAGCCAGCGCCGGGAAATGTTCTTAATTACAGAGTGACGTATAAGCCACCAGATGCAGCGCGGCCTTTGGTCACTAAAACCCAAGGTGGCACTACAACGGTTGTCCTCCGCCGGCTACAGCCTATTACCACCTATGATATAACAGTGGTTCCAGTGTACAAACATGGAGATGGAAAAGCAAGGCAAGGAGCGGGAACCACATGTAAGCTAATCCCTCACTATGAACTTTTACATTTATAATTGTAGATATGGCAAAAACAATTGGATTAAAGAAAATCTAATTTGATATAACATTTAAATTTTTGTAATTCTATAGATTTAAAATCGGTGTTAACAAAGTAAGAGATTAGATTTGATTATTAAATGCTAAATTGATGTGATTAGGAGGTTTATTGTAGCCTGTGGCTCTGTGGGTTTCTCTGAAGATTTTTCTGATAATGGTTTGAATCTTGTAATGCCCCCAATCCAGTTAAACCTCTTACTTAAAAGTCTTTTATAAAAAAAAACTTACAATTTTTACAAAATACAGTAAAGTAATACAGTACACAATGTAGGGTTAAGTATTTTCTCAGTTTGCATCCTTTCTTTGTTTTAGTGTCACCATATAAAAGTCCAAGAAACCTGCAAACATCTGAGCCCACAAAGACCAGTTTTAGGGTATCGTGGGACCCGTCACCAGGAGATGTTAAAGGGTATAAAGTGACTTTCCATCCAATTGGGAATGATGTGGACCTGGGGGAACTCATGGTCGGTCCATTTGACCACACAGTGGTTTTGGAGGAACTCAGGTAAGGTTCTCAAATCTTTCATATATTCAATCTACATGTTTTGGTTAATAAAAGACATTTAAGAGGTGCTGGCTTGAATAAAAGTGAGGCATCTTTTTAAATACAGAGCTGGAACCAAGTACACTGTTAATGTATCTGGAGTGTTTGATGGTGGAGAAAGTATTCCCTTGGCTGGAGAAGAAAAAACAACTCTTTCTGATGAGCCAGCAACTCCACCCATTAAGGCTCCAGGTAGCATTTCCTCCCAGTCTTCACATTTTATGTAATCGATATAGTTTAGACAGTGGAAAGTAGAGCTAGTTGGTTTTCTGAAAATGCAACCTGATCTACCTAATCTAAATCTAAAATATATTTTAGATGTATGGCTGTTAGAATTTATGATGTCACTAAAAGCTGAAGAAATTATTGAAATATGTTTATTTTTACCATACCAAAACTGTAAATGGTTAATAAATTAACTTTCATCTAATTTTTTGATATTTTACAGGTTTTATCAAATAAGCACCTGTAAGTTTTTTATATGGTACATTAGTTGTAGGCAGTTGTTTACTATCCTGTGACGTGACAAATGTAAACACTACCACAGGCATTGAAACTACCCAATAGATATTAAAATGTTGTTGTGAGACATGATGTTATAAAAGCAACATGGTCAATATCATTGTGTGTGTGTGTGTGTGAGAGAGAGAGAGAGAGAGAGAGAGAGAGACTGACTGACTGACTGACTGAAACAAGTCAAAAAAATCTTCTGTTTTGTGCACATGGTCAGGAATGCAGCTCCTAATGGGGAGCAGATCCACTGAGTGTTTCACTAGCCACACAAACTAGGGAGGACAAAAAAGACTGAGAAAAATCCTCCTTTATTCTTATAGTCTTTTGTTTATATTTTTGCACTGTATCGCTCCTAAGTGCCACACAAATGCTTGTCATTTAGAAAATACATATATAGATTAGTTAATTTGTTTTTGAGCCCCATGGAATTTGTTTTAAACATCTGGTCCGAGTTTAATCCAAGTTCATTTTAGGTCTTTACTGAATCAGTTAACGTCCAGACTTGAAACTTTTGTATTTGACCTTGTATTAATAATAAGTCCTGCTTAAGTAGCAGTCTAGCTCCTTGATGAAAAGAATGTTTTGAACATTTCAGAATGTATTGCTTTGGCAGGTCATGCTGCAGATTGGTTTTAGTTTGGACATTCAATTACTTAAATAAATCCTAATCAAAATGTCATTTTAATCCATTGTGACATTTATTCCTGCAATAAATGGTGTGATGCAATGCCAACTTAAGTGGTAGGTGATAGACCACAAATGTGACAGTCTACTATAAATTTCCTGAGCAAATATTTAATAATATTTTTGAAAGTGTTGTATATTATTTAAGGGAAGAGCATTTGTCTAGCTGGTTTATAGTGTAATCCTCCAGGATGCTTTACTACTTTATAAACTATATAAATATAAACGATATAAATCGCCTGATTATATTTGTTTTTTGGGTAAGTAAATGTGTAGTTAAATGGTTTTAGATTGTTTAATGTTTATTTGTAAGAGCAAGAACAGTTAGTATCAGTTAATTTCAGGAGTGTTTAGGTGTGAAAATGTGATGCAGATTGGTAAGTGAAATTATGTTGCTTGTGTTGTGTTTGGGCATGTTTTTGTTTCTGAGCAGGAGCTGTCACCACGAATGTAACTTTGTTCAGGAATGTGGTGCAGATTGGCAATGCAAGTCTGTTTATGATGGAGTCTACAGAAAGCTTTAAAGACTTGATTTATTTTAATGTTCCAACTAACTTCGAATGTGCTGTGTAATACATTGTGTGAAATGTGTATAATTAATAAACTACTATTTGTTTTTGCTGGCGTGGTTGTTTTTTTTTACTAAAGTCATTGTGATGGGTGTATTTATCTATTATTTTTCACAACATATCCTATTACTTCACCTCACATTTTCCTCTATTATTTTGTTGCTGTAATGTTTACTGGATTGCTGTTTATATCCCCTTTAACAAATGTATCATTTACCTGCTCAGATGTAATGTGTAAAACCAAAGCCCAGGCTGATATTGTTCTGCTGGTTGATGGCTCCTGGAGTATTGGTCGTCTGAACTTCAAAACCATTAGGGCATTCATTGCTCGCATGGTGGGTGTTTTTGACATCGGCCCAGATCGTGTCCAGATTGGTAAGACCCTTACTGGTTTAGCTGCAGGTATAAATCCATCTTCAGAGGCACAAAAACTTTAACAAAAACTTTTTTAACAGGTTTAGCCCAATATAGTGGAGACCCAAAGACTGAATGGCATCTGAATGCACACAAAACTAGAGAGTCACTGCTGGATGCTGTGGCCAATTTACCTTACAAAGGAGGAAACACATTGACAGGTATTTTACACTTTTTTTTAAATGCCAATAGTACTTTAATTATCATATTTCATGTTTCACATTTTTACTGTCCACGTGCACAATTATATTATATATATATAATGCATAATTCTTCATTTTAAGGTTTATATTGTACTTATCAAATTGACTGAGCTTTGTTATCACCTAAACTGAATATTTCACCTGTGTATTCTTTTGCACAGGTCTTGCCTTGAATTACATCCTGCAAAACAACTTCAGAGCAAACGTGGGCATGCGTCCAAACTCCCGTAAAATTGGTGTTCTGGTCACTGATGGCAAATCCCAGGATGACATTATCGCCAACTCTCAGAACCTGCGTGACAGTGGGGTTGAGCTCTATGCCATTGGTCAGTAAACTTACTGTGACTGCTGTTGCTATGTAGTTATAACTGCTTACATGAAGATTCATTTGGAATTTAGCTTTGTATCTATATAATTTTAGTTTGGTTTAAAACAATCTAGTTCTTCCTCAGAAACCCTGAATGGTCTGTATAGGTTTACACAAAATGGTTGATTTTCTGGTTTCTGTTTGCAGGTGTGAAAAATGCTGATGAGAATGAGTTGCGCTCCATTGCTACTGATCCTGATGAAATCCATATGTACAATGTGGCTGACTTCTCTTTCCTATTGGACATTGTTGATGAGCTTACAGATAACCTTTGTAAGAGCGTAAAAGGTCCAGGTAAATCATGTTCAAATTATTATATATTTATTTATTCAAAATACACAATATGTATTTTTTTAAGAAATAGAGGTTAACTGAGGAAAACTGAGCTGGGCTTTGTAAGGAGTAACATTCCATTTCAGCAGTTCTAAATCCCAGTCTGAGTTTACACAACTGAGCAGAAAATGTTCCTCTATATTAAAGCAAAACAATGAACACATCTTGGAAGATAATATGTTTAAAGTGTCATTATTTCCTCCATTCATAAGGAGGACCAGCATCCCCCACCAACCTGGTGACCTCTGATGTGACCCACTACTCTTTCCGTGCCACCTGGACTGGTCCCGAGGGCCCTGTTGAAAAGTTCCGCCTTGAATACAAGCCAGTCTCAGGAGAACAAACTCAACAGGTATGAAAGTCCTCTCCAAAGAATGTACAAAATACAGCTAAAGGAATTTTATTAAATCAATCAGGCTGGGTTTTAGCAGTTTGGGAAATTTCAATGAGCACAAAGTGAACCTGCGTCCTTTACAGAGGGAAGAAAGATGACTGAACTAAGAAACTTTTTACTTGGATGGATCTGGGTAGTATACATATTACACAACTTATAAAAGCAGAGCAGGAAATACCTGCATTGCTTTATGGGTTGAAGTGTGGATTTTAAAAGATTTTAGGCCTGGTAGAGTTTAAGTGAATCTATCATTTATACAACTGACACATCTCACGTGGTTCATCACTGGTCTAAGCTTTTTATAACATTTCACTTCTCTAAGCATGTTGCACAAGTTACTTTGAAGCCAAATCCTTTCCAGTTCAAACAATTAGTGTGTATTTCATTTAAAAAAAAAAGTGTGAAGTCTAGTCATCAAGGGCACGTGCACATGTCTTTTCTCTTTCACTTTTGCCCATTTGGTTTTATTTGTACTTTTTCTAGGAAATAGTTTCCACATTTTTTAATAAAATAAAAAAAAACTTAGCACTGGCACAAACATGTAACTTTTATTTGGACCAGTTTCCTGTCTGAAATTTTTATTTGACTGTTATTTTCACAGAAAAAAAACAATCCTTTTTAAACTAATATAATAATAATAATAATAATAATAATAATAGTAATAATAATAATAATAAAAATAATACCAAAGTATAATAAAAATAATAATAATTATTATTATTAATATTATTCTTCTTCTTGTTGTTGTTATTATTATTATTGTCATCATCAGATACTAAAACCAGTTCATGCGTATCTAAAGCCAAACACTGCAATGATAGTAAATGCTTTCTCATCTCACTCCCCTGTTATAGATGTTTGTGGATGGGACTGTGACCACAGCAGTACTGGATGGTCTGGATCCATTGACTGAATACACAGTGAACGTTTATTCAGTGGTTGGAGAGGACAGCAGTGAGCCTCTCACAGGCACAGAAACCACATGTAAGTGCAACGTTTAATAATAAACCTGATATAAATCTGGCCAAAGCCTTAACACTATTTAAAATTTATTACAACTACTACGCATTAATATGTCATAACAAGGCATTTGCTGATCAGCTCTTTCTTAAACTTCACTAAATGTTTTCTGATGTGTAATGACCTTCTTTAACATCTGAATTAAGTGTTAAGGCTTTGACATTCTCTTCTTTTATTAAATGGTGTTTGTTGCCAAAGCAAATCACATTGAGCTTGGTAAAGCCGCTTTCATTGCAGAACGAGACTTGTTAAATTTGATTCCCATGCACTGTATGCAGATGCTTTTAAACAGCTTCGTTAAACTCTCTCCTAATTCAGTCCACTTGTATAAAGCGTCACTTTATACAATGTATGACCACATGTGGACAAATCACGTAATTATTGAATCCACGTGTTCAAGCTGAATTTGTTGCTAACAAGTGTGGCAACACTTGGAAAAGTTTCTTTTCTTTTCCAGTATGAATGTGACTCTACTCACGGTACGATCCAGGCGAGAGCCCCAGCAGTATTTGACCTTAAAATGCTCTTATTATTTAATTGGCTCAGATTCACACAAACACTCTGACATCCTGAAAAGCCCTTTCTAGAAGAGCGAAGGTTGTTTAAAACCACAAGGGGGGCTGGGACAACTGCATTAATTTTACAATGGAATGTCCATTAAACTCATGGTCAGATGGCCACATACTTTGGTCATATGGTGTATATTCCTAACCATTTTATTGTTTTATTACATGCTTGTAATAATCTGTTGTTTGGATCTTAAATGTTGTCAAATGGTGCCTATTTAAAGGAAAATTCCACACCGAAACATTTAACTTAGTTTTGCAATATAAACCATTATTTTGTTTTCCGTTTTCTTCTTTGTTTTGGAAAACCTGTTTTTCACTTGGAATGCTGGTGATATTTGCATAATTTAGATCAGAGGTTCTTCACATGGATTTTTCACTGCACATCCGTGTAGAGAGTCTGAACTCCCTGGTTCATTAACTGGATCCTATGCTAATCACTAGGATGCACAAACCAGTATGTTGTAGTGCCAGTCCCAAACCCAGATAAATAAACAGTGTTGTTTTAGGAAGGGCATCGGGCCTAAAAACGATAAACTTTATCGAAAATAAAATTTTATTTTCATGAGATTTTGAATTTCCATAGCTATGAGTTAGAGTTTGCTGATCACCAAGTGTAGTTCAAAAGTTAAAAGTATGATCTTCAAAAAGAGGAGCAGTAATACATTATCTCTGAGAGAGCTTATAGTCTGGATTTAACGGCATCTGATTTCCATTTTTTGGACTATGCAAAAAGCTTTAGGGGGGGGTATTTATTTATAATGAAATTACCGCTAAATAGGCTTTGCTTTGGTATCTTGACAAATATACTGTATAATATAAAAAGTTAAATCAATGCTGTGAGATGCTCTGCTGTCAATTGTGTATGTTGTTCATTGCTTGTTTTGCATTTTGGACATTTTGACAGTTAACACTAACCATCATCATTCCCTTCACAGAACCATACCAGTTATCACTGTTTACAGCATGTGCTGCATGGCACAGCAATGTTTCACTTGTTATTTCCTGCCTTCAATGTTTATTGCTGTTGTTTTTGTATTACTGTGCAGCCTGAGTGTTGGCATATGTGTGCGTTATCAATGTGTGCTGTTTGGCTCTCATCATTCATCAGTCTTATTACTCATCATGTGAGTACGTCAAATCCATTTCATCCATCCTTTTCCTCCATGGCTCCATTTTTATCATATCATGCCAGCCTGACTTGCTCGCACCGGCCTCAAAGTGTTGACAGATGAACAGGAAGATCGTAAAAAAGAGAGACAAGACATCTTCCTCTTTGTAGTGCCTTTAACTGGCGTAAGGAGTATGAACATCTACAAAGTTGGCTCCACCACCATGCAGGTGAAATGGGAGGCAGCTGAAGGAGCTGAAGGCTACATGCTGGTTTACTCGGCTATAAACGCCACTGAACCGTTCCCTGAGCAAAAGGTATGAACTGCGCCTCAGTTAATGTTCAGGATTGGCATTAGCAGCTTTTCCATCTTCATAACTTCAACACAAGTATTAGTTCCTTTATATTAGTTCCCAATATTGATTCTATTCATGGAAATAAAAAACGAATTTGCTTACACATTGACAAAATTGGGGTTAAAGATTGGATGTAAACTTAAGCAAAACATTTTATTGGATAATAATGGTTGTTCAAAATTACTAACATGAAAAATGCCTGTTTCATTTAAACAATAGATGTTTAATGTAAAATTCAAAAAAGTTTGAAGCTATTTATGTAGATTAATAATTCATATAGTGTAATTGTAGTCACCTTACATCTGAAAATATAAAATGAATTGGCAAAAAGACTGCTTAAAATCTCAGCATCAGTTTACCAGATTATTACTGATCCATACTTATTGTGCTCATCAACATACAGTAAGTTCATTTTCCATTTTATTTTTCAAAAGATATTCCTTGTTAAAGAAACCTTATTGTACTAAATCTCAAAGAAGCTATCTGTTATAATACCATAATGTAAAGTTAAAAAAAACATCTGCTAACCTGTACCAGATATCAAATTCCGTACCTCTAATTAGTTTTAGAGATCCAAGCGTCCACAAACATGCTTGTACTCGAAAATTCATTTTTGAACCTCAATTTAAATTGCATTCCTGAAAGGTCATACGGCTGCATGTTTTGGAGTATTCCTGGCTTTGACTCACCCCACAAACTAATGACATATTGAAAGTTACATCCATGTGATAAATCTAATAAAGTGGACTATACTCCAGTATCATGGTGTACTGGTGTACATGAAATACAAGCATCAGAAGACTGAGTATGGAATGATGCATAAAACTGATCTAAAACTTGAAGGTTGTGGGATAGTTTCATGCAAAACTGTGTCATTTAACTATTGCCCAGATAGTGACAAATCAAAAAGCAGATCTTTTTAGCAGCAACATGCTTTTCTCAGGGACAAGCCAACAAAAGAGCTTTAATGCAACTTGCGACAGGTAGCATTTTCCAATCCATTTAGCCTGTACTGGACTGTACATCATTCCAAAATATATTTTCCTCTGTTGTTTAAAGATAAAGAACACCTTGTCAAAAGTATGTTGTTACAGGGTTTAATGTCAATGAGTCTGAAGGCTGTTTAATAACGTTTGACAATAATTGCATATATATTGGATTCATTTAGATGTCACTAGAGCTCCATGGCTCATTTACCTTCTTGAAAGACTACTCACATCAGTTTGCAAATGTACCCACCTTTCACAGCTTGACTAAAATACGACCCCCCGAACTTGCAGGATTGTTCCTAGTCTCCTAGTGTCTGCTACACACATTCTGTGTAGCACGGTTTAAATTTGTTTTATTTGCCATCCATTCATCTGTGCATTCAGGTGAAGCAGCTGGATTTTCCACCAACACACCAGCACAGAGAATCTGAACTTGCTATTGACACATGTCAGCTGGGCCCCACTGTAGCCTCTAGTATGCACTCAAATAGTGCAATGTAGTCCCGGTCCCAAGCCCGAATAAATAGAGGCTTGCATCTGGCATAAGAATGTGGTTGCATATTTCTGGACCACGATCCACTGTGAGAATCCCAACAGGAGCAGCCGAAAGGATTCACAGCAATCCACTCATTTACAATTAATCCTTCTTTGTACTTTATACTGTCTTTTAATTTGACACTTATCTGTACACTTTGTTTATGATAGTGGTTTATGCATCCCTTACCCATGTTATTTCTGTTGGAGTGATCCCTCAGCTGCTTTGCAATAATCATCAAGCCTTACTGTTGATGTGGTTACATTTACAGATGCGTGTTAAAGCAGAAGTCACGGATGTACAGCTGAAGAAGCTCCTCCCCAACACGGCCTACAACGTCAGGCTTTTCGCCCTTCTTGGCGAGATGGCCACCGAGCCTCTCACTGATCAGGGGGTGACCCGTAGGTGGTCCTAGAGCATGCTAGCCACAAGCAGGAACGCCTGCCGTTGCATCTTGAATTTTAATGTTTCTTTGTTTGTGTGTGTTTTTTTGTTTATTTTTACTCCTCCTGCAGTGCCGCTTCCTCCAGCTGGTGAGCTGAGAATATCAGATGTGACTCACAGCGCCATGCTGCTGAACTGGGATGCTGCGCCCGGTCTTGTACGCAAATACATCATTACTTACAAACCTGAGGATGGAGAGTCTAAAGAGGTAATCTGATGCTCAGGGCACCGAACAAACGCTATATTTCTCTTTTTTGCTTTGAACATAGCATTTATAATTTAACTGCAGCAAAAAGGATATCTGTTTTAATACAGTTGTTGAACCCTGATATAATATTGCTTAATTTAAAATATAATTATTGTCCGTGTGACCTGAAGATCATTTCATTGCACCAAGCAGGTATAAAAACAGTGAACACACATGCCTGGAGTGGTGGGCAGCCCTAGCCAAGAGGCCCAAGGAGCAAGGGCTCAAGGGCACTTCAGTCATGACCTGTTTGCTCTGGCAACCTTCCGATCACAAGCCCAGTTCTCTAACCACCAGACCATGGCTGTCTCCAGTATCAGATCAGAATCAGATCTGCAATCTGAATAGCTAACATGTCACCCTTGGAATGTCCCTCCTTTTTTAGATGTTTTATTGCTTGACTTTTTGCTTTGTCTAGCTACTACGGAAGCATTTTACATCCTACGGTATAAATCACAGCCCAGCGTAACTCCTGGTCCTGAAATGGAGTGATGAAGTAAACACACTCACCGAGTGAGGCCCAAACGAAGGCTGCACCAAAAATGCAGAAAAGTCATTTAACTGATAGATGGGGCGTCAGTGTCAAATTGGGAGCTCAGGAACAGGAACAGCTTCTTTTATTTTGAGAAGGCTTGGCTGTAAATGGATTTCTCTGTTTTCACTTGGGTTATTATTAGAACTTTTTTTTTACACAATGTCAAATAGAAAGGCATGGGCACATTTTGAAGGACTGTTGAAACAATAAACACCCCCCCCCCATTATTTAGGTACCTAGTTAATTAAAGTTAGCTTTCAGGTTTGGGTTAGATTCAGTGTAAAGTGTTTGATAGGACAGATATTACAGCATAGTTCAGTCCAGTTTATCCATGTTATTGGGAATTGTTCAAGATCATTTAAGATTACTTAAGGCTGCTAGCTTAAATCATTTGTTTCTTTACATTGCTTATAGCTGAAATTACAACAGCTTTATTTCCTTTGTAGGAAACGTGAAACTTCCTCTTTGGAGAGGTTAGAGAACTAAATAGGTTTCGGGGGGCAACCCTTTCTGCTCAAGGGGTGCTGTTCTATGGTTGACTGTGCTCTGACCCAAGTCTGTAAAAAAGCATGAAATAATTTCAGTGTCTATGTACATATGCCTTCTATTGTATGTTAGCATTAAATGTAGCTAAAACAAATGTTGACATTGTTGTTTAGTGTACACAGGCTTTGTAAACAGAGTTTCTGCACTTTTTAAGTGTACTTATTAAAAATGTCACTCTTTTGTACACTTATCTTTCTTTGTGATGCATTTTTCCTGGCATCATTCCAACTTTTTATTGGGCGGCAGGGTGGCTTGGTGTGTAGCACTGTCGCCTCACAGCGAGAAGGTCCTGGGTTTGATCTCCGGGTGGGGCAATCTAGTTCCTTTCTGTGTGGAGTTTGCATGTTCTCCCCGTGTCCGTGTGGGTTTCTT
>JAYDZF010000009.1:10472478-10488125 GCA_034509105.1 Microcambeva barbata | reverse complement strand
TGATTCCAGTAAAGTTTAACAAAGAACATACGAATGTGGTTGTCAAAAGATCTGACAACATGAAAGTATAAGATATTATTATTCTTATTATTCTTATTATTGTTATTATTATTCTTATTATTATTGTTGTTGTTGTATTTAATACCTATCTTTGCAGAATATATTTAAATTGAACACACACACACACACACACACACACACACACACACACACAGAGAGAGAGAGAGATAGAGCGAGCGAGCGAGAGAGAGAGAGAGAGAGAGAGAGAGAGAGAGAGAGAGAGAGAGAGAGAGAATAATCAAGTTTTAATTCACAATGACCATAATTGTAATGTACTGGTTTTCCACCTGAACGAATTAAAAATAAAAAAAATGTATTAGACGTATTTAAAATGACGGTAATAATAACAATTCATGATTCATTTTCTGGCAACCGGATCATTAATTCACCCCCCACCCCCCAAAAAAAATCCAGCGATCCAGCATAAACTATGACCAGATTCAAGTGTCAATTACTTTAATATTTACTATGTAATGAAACTATAATGTATCACAAATAATGTTAATGAGTAATAATGTATCCTAACTGTGGTATGTTGGTTTAATTTTATTTGATTGTCAAATACTTCTGGTTTTGTGTGAGAGGTCTAAGTGACACATCCTTAGTACTTTGCTGACAGGATGTATGTGTACAAACACCCTCAGCCTACGTTTAACAGAGGCACTTAAAGTTTCAGATGTCTTGTTTTATAAATGCACGGTCCCTCCATATTCAACTTCACAAGTACACTGAATTTGAACTATGCAATATCAAAAAGTCAGGTTTATATATCATTGTGAAGCAAATGGTGCATTAATAAACTTGTTTGTTATACCAAACGTTGTTTTATTTACTTGTAAAACATAAAGGGATAAAATATGGTAAAGAAATAAAATGAAATTAATCAATTAGGTTTTTTTATTGAAAAAATATTTCATGTTTCAGTGTTGAACATTTTGTTTGTAGAATGTGTAATATATAGTATAAGGCAATACTAGACAAACAACTTCAGCATTCCAGAGTTTTGGTTTCTGTTAGATACAGTACTGCAGATACAGTACTCCAGTTTCCTTCTAATTCTGATCTGTAGGTAGACCCCTTTGGTGCAGTGCTTTGGAATAAAAATGAGTTTTAGATATCTGTAAAAATGTGAGTTGGCAAATTATCTGGTTTTACAATATGGCACGGTGGCTTTGAGGGTAGCACTGTCACAATTCACAGCAAGAAAGTCCTGGGTTCGATCTTAAGGTGGGGAAATCTAGGTCTTTTCTGTTTGGAGTTTGTATGTTCTCCACCAGTCCATGTGTGTTTCCTCTGGGTACTCTGGTTTCCTTCCACTGTCCAAAGACATGCCTACCAGGTTAATTGGATACACTGAATTGTCCTGTAGGTATGCGATGGACTGGCGCCCGTCCAGGATGTTATTATTTGCCTTGCGCCTGTTGAAGAACTGGGATTGGCTCAGCACCCCTACCCGACCCTTATTAGGATAAGAACTGCACTCAGCTCCACAGCATCAAGCAGATTCAAACATACCGTGTTAACTTTAAATTTAAAAAATAATTTATAGTGGTGTACTTTTGTACAGCAAATTGTCACATTTATAATATGAATTTGTCTTATCAATTAAAATCTATTCAAGCTTATGGCACATCTCAACCCCCACACCTCCCTGCCACAGAAACGTCTTTTAAAGGTCTTTTTCTTACTCAAGAATATCACTGTATTTTTGCATAAGCATATACAGCTTGACTGAGCAGAATCTCTGTTTACATAGTTTATCCTTAGTGTAATTTGTGTTTATAACAAAATAATAGAATCTCTAAAGTTTTGATTAGCATTATGAATAGAGTTAAATAGATTTTGAATTCCTTTTACAAGGAACAATCTGTGTAAATCAGCAGTGGAGAGTTTAAAATGTCACAGCTCTAAGCTTCTGTTGAATTACAAATCACTGGATTTGACAAAACATTTGTTTTTAGTGCTTTTATAAATACAATTACTCATGTGCATATATCAGATAATGTATTGTACAATCTGTACAATTGTACAAGTCCAGGAAAAGGTTTTGGTGTTAATGGCTATTTGGGAGCTGCAAGCCTAAACAGATCCTAATGGTGTGGAAAGAGAACTTAACTGCTCGGTCAAACAATGTGAAGAGTTATATCCTCTTAATACCTGAAGAGGATAATTTTATATTTTAAATCATTTATCACTGTTTCCTGTGTGTATAGAAGAGCTTGGCTGGTTTCCTGAAGATCACGGCTTATGTTTATGCTCAGCCATTTCACCTTAAATTTATATATAAATGTTTTTTTAATAAAAATATACTATTAAAATTCTATAAAAACTCATTACATCTATACATAAAGCATTTTAAGGTGAAAATGTATTTTATTTTTTTCCCCTGTGAATGAGTGTCTGTCTCCCCAATTCAAAGCTCACTGTTGCCACTGGTCAAATTAGTGCATTGTAGTGCCGGTTGCAGGCCCAGATAAATAGGGGGGTTGCATCAGGAAGAGTATCTGGTATAAAAACAATGCCAATAATTCTGACCTCAATCCGCTGTGGTGACCCCTAACAGGAGCAGCCAAAAAGATTCACAGCTATAACTTCTAACAGCACAGTTAACAATCATACCATCTAAACCATATGGTTTTTACAGTTAAAAAAAATTCTATTGAATGAAGAAAACATATCTGACACCAGCATGCAGCTGGTGAACACTAACTTTATGATATGGCAATGTTACTACAGAGGAGCAAAGAGCTGCACTGCTGGGGATAATAAATGGATCCTTCCAATGTTCCAACTCACTATGGAAACTCACCACATTAACCAGGCACTTTGAAAGTTGAGTTGGACAGACAAGACGATGACATTCATCTTCTCCAATTAAAACAGCATTTCATGTTTTCTTTGCTTTCCCCTCCTCTGCGGCCTCACACACACTGATCCATGGATGGATTTGTTTTGCAGACATGCTCTGGAAGACCATATATGTACAATAATCATCAGTTGTCTTTGAATATACTGCGTAGGTTTAGATTACTAAAACATCTTGAAATGTTTGAAATGTTTGCCTACACATTAGAAATTATTCTTTTTAGAAAACAGCCCTCAGAATGTTTGGTAAACTGGAAATACACCCACTGCTTCTGTATTCTATTAGTGGATATGTAAATAGCAACAACTTGTCAAGTCACATCCAGAAAATGCATCCAACTCAGAGAGGTGATGTTTTACGTTTGCTTGTATCACTGTAAACATCCTCGACTGTTTAAAAGTTTAACACAGTGGCAAATCTACTTATCAAGGTTCTGAACTCAAATACAGTATGGCTAATTAACTCACTTATGGTACGGCTCTGTGTTTGATTCACAGATGAAGCGGAGCTATCCTTTCCCTTTGGAGTTTGCATGTTCTCCTGTATCATACAGGTTTTCTTCTAGGAGCATTGTTTCCTCCTACAGTCCAGAGACATGTAAGTTAATGACAATTTACTTATGAGCTGTTCTGTCATGAATGTAACTAAGTTTAAAAAGAGTTGAAATCCTATTCAAATATGTAAATATTTGTAATGTTTGTTATCAGCAAAAGTAACTGCCAGATTCCTTATGTTAGGCATATCCCTGTGTTTAAAATAGCTTAATGTCACATCTGTTCCGTCCTGACTAAAATGAGCTATGCATATATGTCTTCAGTGTGACATACTAAACACCGTGAAATACTAGGTACAGGTCTCACCTCTGAATCCGACTAATAGACAAAGCCTGAAGAGATGAAAGACAGACAAACACAGGTTATCATTAATCACTATGTTGACAGCCAATCACTCTTTGTCTGTCGTAATGACAAGGATCCGCATCTACACACCGCCTACTCATCGCCTCATCTAGCTTAGCAAATGTCAGTTTCTTAATGCTTCAGGCAAATGCTAATACACATGGCCATGGACATACATGCATCCTACACTTCTTGCAAACTACAGTTACATGAAATAAAGCAATTCAGTATTGTGACAGCCTGCTAGCAACTATAGTGTCAGTGGTAAACAAATATTCAGTTTTAATAGAACATTAATTGAAATGAGATCCTTGTGATACAGCAAACCGCATCTGAACAAATCAGATCAGACTAATCAGGTACAACATTTATATGAGGAACACTCTGTAGGTGTACGTTTAGAGATGAGGATAAATTGATGAAGTTGTTTTTTTGTCTCATGCACAATGTTAAATAAACATCCTCTTTCTGATGGACATTTTCTGATTACAGGAAGCTGATGGTTTTATATTTTTGTTGCAGTATTGTCCTTCCTGCACTGAAAATGAGGTGTGTAAAATTCCCAGCTACACACTTGTGCCACTTTCAACTCTTTTGGTTGATGTATGGTATTTAATTAGATGTGTACTCTCACAGAGCAATGGGATACAGTCAGTAACTGAGTACCCTAACAATATGCTGGGGTAGGTTAGTAAATAAGAAACTAATGTAATTATTACATAGGTCTACTTACTAAAGTGCTTACCCAGTCAAGTCAAATTTATTTGTAGATCACATTTAACATTAGACATTGTCTCACACAACTTGACAGAATCCAGGGCTGAAATGCTTTTGTTAAGTCAGCCTGGTGGAAAAAGTGTCAAGAAAAAGTCAAGTTACAGTGAACCTCAGATTTTAATAATCTTCAACCCCCAAACCTGGCACATTTGTCTATAGTTGGGGTGGACAGTCTTGGACCTGGGCTTCAGAACTACATGCAGACAGATGAGCAAACACATTGTAACTAGGTCAGCAAAAGACATAACACGAGAGCTTGAAACTGTCCAGATTCAAAGAATTACAACCACACATCTCTGATATGTAAAATACTAATCAATAAAGTAAATATGTATGCTTCAATCTGGGATTCAGGAATCACAGAAGCAAGAAAAAACAAAATTGATCAGAAACTACAAAGTTTTTGTGTAGTCGTTTTAAAAGTATTTTAATTCAGAGAAAAGCTCTGTTTTTGCAATATTATGACTTTTGATCACTACAGTTTATGTATTGGTCTATTTTCATGTACATTAATTTTAATGTTCAAAAAGAAGATTTTTCATCAAACTTGCAGTGTAAAGAATATTTAATCATTAGATTGGTATTGTTGATAACCATGCCAGTATCTAATGGTTCACTCTGGCCATTGGCCAGGCTTTTTTCAAAGTGGGATTGTTTATTTGACATTCTCATTTGCTTTTAATGGTAAAGGGAGGTGTAATGTGATCCAAGAGCAAACAATTATTTAAATGGAGGTTCATCATTACTGGGGCCAAACCTTACCTTTGTGTGAACAATCACCTGATCAGATTATGCAAACAATGCTTTAAACATCCTTTCTGTCTGGCCTTTCTCTGCTGATCAAGATCTCTTCTCTGGTTTGTCTGAACTGTTGCTAGTTTAGCCCTGTAGTATTTTGACTGTCAAAATTGCCTAACAGTACTTATTTGGAAACCCCTTATTGGTTTATTACAGTCGTTTTAACGCATTATCCTTCTCGCTAAATTGAAATTCGAAATGGTTCCTTGTGTTATTGCATATTTGATACACTACTGATAAACAAAAGATATATTACACAATATGTTCCACAAATTGTAGAGGATACCCTAAAAGGATGAATTATTGTACAAAATTTTAGGCTTTGTGGTATTAATCATCCTAGATGTCAGTGGTGGACATCTAATTTAACATGTGCAAGAATAGTATGCCAAAAATGAAGGAAACATTTTTGATAAATAGCAAATGCAGAAGTTGATGTGTTGGTTTAGTTCATGTGTATTGTTATCTAATTCAAATGTTGCTAATGCAAAACTAGAAAATAAATAAAGTTAAGTATAATTTAACAGGGATGAAAGCTCATGAATGTGCTTTTGACCTGAACTTCACAACAGTTGAATAAATAGTCTTAGCAGAGATGAGTCCATAATAATGTATATGTTTTTAAATGGAATCTGTTTGGCCACAGAATGTTTTGGAAAGGAATGTGTAGAGTCATAAATGTAAATTTTATCATTGTATATTAAGATTATTTTATACTTCTGTACATTGGGGATGACCAGGAATTTAATGGTTATCAGCTTTAATCTTTTAAACCATTAACTTCATGGGAACGAGAACTGTTAGTGACTGGCCACACTCCTGGACTCTATCTTTGGCTTGCAAATGCTTCTTCAGTCTTTTCTCAGGTAAACAAAAGATGTGACAGAAGGCTTGAGGAAATGCTTTTAAGCTCCTCTTATAGTCTGGGACTCAGGTGTCTGTTTTTGGTTTGAGAGGTACTATCAGTTTCCGGGCAACAAAGTTTCCTGGTCTTTTAAGGGTCTGCTTCAGACTGCCCAGGACCTCTTTTTGTTACCCCTAAGAAGTTGAGCAAATAAACACTAGGGAATTGACTTTATTTGTTGGTTCATTGTCAACAGATGACTTATCCTACACCACATTGTCATCCTAATCCACCTGCAAGTGGAAAGTACATTTTGGTGTACAGAAATAGGAAAATTAGCATTTCTCTATGAGGCTCTTCAGGTTTTATCTACCTTAATTTATATGTTAATGTTAAAACACCTTTTCCCAGGTATTTAAATCTGGATCTGATACACATCTGAACCCACCCATTTAGCAAAAGTATTGAAACATGTGAATGACAGTCATGTTTTTTGCCCATTTACATTGATTTTTCAGACAACTAAGAGCACTGAATATTTACACTCAGTTTCAGATTTGGGTACAGACTGTGCATTATAGTTAGAGGAGTAATAAACATAAAAACCAAAGAGCTGTCTGTGGGTGAAAAACAAGCTATTGGTAAGCTGAGAAAAGATGAAAAATCAATCAGTGCCATTGCACAAATTTTGGCCATTTCCAGTACAACTGTAACCGATGTTCATTAGCAGATAATAAAAAAACACAGAGTGTGCTGTAAACAATAACAACCAGCAACAACCTTCATAGGGCAGGAGTAAAGTTATCACAATCTGGTTTTCACAGTACAGATTTTTCACAATAAGATGCAACCCACTAATTAGAAAGAAGTTCAGAGGCAAGCTTAAGAAATTCTGGGACAAATGTTTTGGAATGATGAGACAAAGATGAACCTTTACTAATGTGATGGAAAGGCTAAAGCTTGGGGGAAAATGATCTGCTCATGATTTCAAACATACGAGCTCATTTGTGAAACACAGTGGAGGTAATGTCATGGCTAAAGCTTGCACGACTAAATACACAACTAAACTGATTGGGAGATTCTTCATCTAGCAGCAAGACAATGACCTAAAACACATTGCTAAAACTACAAAGGTATTTTTCAGGGACATGAAGTACAAGGTTTAAATGGGCCTAGTCAATATCTAGACTTAAACCCTATATGTTATGTTACCCCCTAAAGATGAGTAGCTCCCTAAAAACACCAACTGAAAATGTCTGCAGTGAGAGCCTGGAAAAAATGAAAAAGTGAAGTGATGTCAGTGGGTCACAGGCTTGATGCAGTCATTGCAAACAAAAGGTTTGTGCCATCTTATTCACTTTCATCTACTTGTTCCAATACTTTTGCTCACAAGTAAAATAGATGGGTTAAGATGAAGTGCTATCTTCTGAACCAAATATTAGCTCCCAAATAGTTTAAGTATACGGCTAAAAACAGAGAATTGGTCTCCATGTTCTAATACTATTTTAGGGGAGTGAACATTTCCTTAACAGTAGATGTTTTTATGAATATAAATGTCTTTGTTGTTACAGTGAGTTGTTGGTAAAATATTATTCGAGAAACACGATGGATCAGTGGGTTTCACTGTCTCTTCACATCAAGAAGGTCCTGGGTTCGAACTCCAGATAAAGCATTCCGGGTCTTTTTTGTGTGGAGTTTGCATGTTCTCCCTGTGCCTGTGTGGGTTTCCTCCAGGAGACAAGGTTTTCTCTCGCAGTCCAAAAAGAACTGAAGAAACAATATTGTATATGACTGAGTTCAAGACTACCCTTTCTGTCATGAAAATAACCAACGTGTTAAACATGACATAAATGTTACTTAAGGTCAAACTAAAATGAAAATAATTTTCAAATTACTTTGCTCATCACGTTCTGTGTAATGCTTTGTCTTAAAAATATTTCTTTACCTTTATCATAATTTTATCATTTCCCAGTGGAAGAGAGGGCAATGTTTGTATTTAACATGACTGCTTTAAATGTTGTTTGTGAGACTGGCCAAAACAATGATTGTACTAGCTGCAAAGTTTCATCCATCTCCACACCTTTTCCCCCTCGCCACTATTAGTGCCCTCTCTACTTTCATCATATGGAAATAATAGAGAGGTCAAGTAAATACTCCTTCTTGTGGGTATTGATGGGGGGGTTAAAGGAAGATGGATGGTTCTGGTGTCCATATTGCAGGTGCTTGCTTTTAGGACTGAATGTTGTCTGCAAGCAGTTTCTCATTAGAAGCTGGAGAGCAGGACAGCCTTCAAGTTTCCTGCATACATACATTGTGCTCTGGACTGTGTAATTTAGAAGCCTAATTTTAGGAGGAGGCAAATCAGATTTTATTCAAAGCAGATCTTAGTCAAATGGAGATTCACCGCACTGTGGCCAGACTTCAAAACCAGCTCATTACTCGCTCTTTTTCATGTCCAGAGTACTGCAAATCTTTTTCCTTCAGAAACGAGGCAAAAAGATTAGTCATTTGAAGTCTTCCTGTTGAGTTATCCTTGCCACACACTGACTGATACAAGAACACGGAAAGGTTTAAATTTACAAAGCAGTTGTTATACAGCCCGTGGACAACTTATGTCTGGAAAGGTTTTAAAAGAACATCTGTTGTAGTGTGACTGAAGCAGTGATACCCACATACAATACATTTACTTGAGGATGCGTACGTTGCATTAAACATATTCATTCAAATAAAATAATTTGTGGAAGAAACTGTAGTAGAGATATTAGCTTTTAAAGCTAACTTTCACTTAGATTATTGCTAGCCCAAGTAAGTATCAAATATCAAATAATCAAAAACAACAATATTTTTAATTTTATCAAAATAAATTTAAACTAATGCATTAATCCATTGCCGTCTAATGGAAACCTCAATCAGTTATTTTTTCATAAAAATGAATCTGCCTGAAATCATTGCTAATATATCCCATGGACTACTTAATTGTGATAATTCTTCCAAAGAATGTCAGTTATGGCATGATTATAAACAAGGGAGATCAATGTAAATGTTATTAAAACTGTGAAGGACATGTTTGACAAAATAATTTATGACATATTTCGCCTATGTAATTGGTTACTTCTAGAGAAAGTGAGAAGGCTAGCCAAGCAACAAAGAACAGCATTCTAAGACTGGATTGATACATTCCCTTAAACATCTGTAAAAAATTAGGCCCTTACAGTTAACATTCAAATGGAAAATCTTGGCACACGGGTCAAACAGAAACAAGGACTAAGTCACACTGAGCTTCCTAATGATTTCACCACTGACCTTAGACTTAGAGAGTACAATATCATTCCCACTACAGAACTGATATTAATTAATTGAATGTGATTTACAGTAATGTTTTGTTAAAACTGCTTCATGTAAAATCAGACCACCAGATATTTGATAACAATGTAGTGTTGTCCAGTACTCTGACGTTTACTACTTAAGCAATTGCTTCCTCATTTTGAAACAATCAAACATTAATAATGTAGCAGTATAAAAACTCAGACCTCTAGACTAAAGAGGAATGTGTGTGAACACTGTGATGTTAGAATGGCAAATCAGAGAACAAACAGTGGTGGACTGGTAATGTGCATCATTATAATGCAAGTGTTGCCACACTGGATGTGTTGGAACAGTTAGACTTGGAATAGTTTTACACTGGATTCCTTTCTTGACACAACCCTACTATTCATCCAGGCTAAGAGCACAATACTATAAGGCTGTCTTGGCGAGTTAAAATACCAAAATTCTGCCAACCTCCCACATTTATTGAGAAAACTAAACATTTCTCCTGTCACTTTAACTAAGGTATTTAATTCAATATAGGTCATTCTTATAACTGTAATAATCTAATAAATCTGATGTTGCAAGGCTATCAGTGTAAAGCTACATATAAACAACAGATACATGACAAATGTGACTGATCTTGCTGCTCCTAAAAACCTCATTTTTGCTCCCTCCTACTAAAGTAAGGATTTTAAATAAAATGCTGTGCACACCAGGAGAGTTGGTAGTGATAGTGATTATATCAACAAGAATAGATTTTAAGTGCTAGAAGGAAAGAAAAACCAGTCCATCATAACATCTGGAGGTATCCCGTAATGCCACAAACTTACTGATTATGCTAGTAATGAACCAACACCAAAATCAAATCAAACTTGGCAGCACCCAGACATACTTGCCCACCACAATGCAAGCAAGGTGGTCTGCTGGCAAAATGCTCTTGGAATTTTTTTTGCTCTGATTTCAGGTGGAGATATACTTTGTAAATACAGGAGTTTTTGTATGTAAAAGCTTTTCATACATGTTTTTCTTTTTTGTTTGTACAATAGTGTGTGTGTGTGTGAGAGAGAGAGAGAGAGAGAGAGAGAGAGAGAGAGAGAGAGTATGTGTAAACTAATAATAAAAAGTCTATTGACTATAGATTCAAAAAGCCCCTACTTAAAATGATCCTGTCATCTTAATTCCCTTTTCTGTAAGAAAACGACTCCAAATCACTTTAGTTAGCGGTTGATAATAGCAAATGATGTTCAATAGCTGTTGAAGCATTACGCTTTTTTTCTGACAGGCTGGATAACATTTCACATTATAAATATTTCTCCTAAAATGCCATGCAGTCAAATTTCAATAAGTCAATCAGCCCTCCTTGCTTTATGAGTTGTAGAGTGATTATGTCACTTCAGTTACCATGTATGCAGAAATAAAAGAAAAAAAATCTGGTTATGACATGTTTTACCTGAAGGGTAGATTGAATACTATAATAATTCAGACACACTTATGTAACTGTGATTTATAATAAAGATATTACCTTAGTTCATAGCAACCATATGTTTTGTAAAGAGCTGATTGAACTGTATTGTATTTTAGCATTTTCTGGTACTGACTGCCATCAGTGCAGTTACATCAATGGGATTTTTGGCCTGGAATGAAAATTATTTTTGTCTTACAACAGAAATGACATCATAAAGTAGTTTTTATGTAGAAGATATTTATGAAATGTTTCAAAGAGCCCCAGCCCCCACATGATTTGGAAATATGTGTTTCACAGTTTTAAATGGGTTTTGTAACAGTCAATGAAAATAATATAAACAGATTTGATGCCTCCAACACAACAAGTTGAAATGAAGACATGTTTACTCTTTACCATCGCTTTACTTATTAATAACACATTTAATACTATGGTAACTGAGGACTCTAATTGTTGCAGTTTTGCAAGTGAAATCTTTCTCTTCCTTGATACACTTTAGCAACTCAACAGTCAGTGGTATCCACTTTATTCTGTGCACACATTTGAAAAGCAGACAGATCTAGCCACCAGGCTAGTCAAACACATACATTTTGCTGTTGTGGCATGTACAGAATGAGGCCTGGGATCGTCTTGCTGAAACAATCGTGGATTTCCCAGGAAAAGATGTCACCCTGATGGCATCACAAATCTATCTAACCATTACATTCCTCCACATCAAAAAGAACCTTTACACATATCTAAGTCATCCATTCCATGGGCACTAATGTACCCCAAAACCATGACAGATGTTAGCTTTTGCACCACCCTGAATGGTCCTTTTTATCTTTGGTGCAAAGAACCTCATCCATATTTCCTAAAAACAAGATGAAACGTGGCCTCATCTGACCACAGCACATGTTTCCACTGTCTTTCAGACCACCGTAGATTAGCTCAGACCAAGAAAATTCAGAGGCATTTCAGCAAATAATCAATTTTTTCTTTGTGTAATTTGGTGTCATCTGGCATTTCTTGATGCCCTGGCAGGCATTCTTGTGACCATGGTTGTGACTGTGAAGTGACAATGGCTTTCTGAAACCATGTGGCTGTATTTATCACAGTAGCGTTACTCATTTATTCTCATTGAATGTCGTCTTACCTTCACAATCTGAGATCTCTCCGGATTCCTGGAATTTTTTTTTCACAATTTATTGAACAATAGGTGTTGAAAGACTGAAGTATTAGGAATCTTGCATTGAAAATGTACTTTTTCAATTGACTGGTAATGATCCATCATTGCTTATGATTTCTGACCCTTTGGTGGATTCTCCATTTAGAATAAATCATGTTTTACTATTTCACTGTCTGTTCTGAAATACAGTTACATTCTCCTATGTTGCAT
Organism: Microcambeva barbata; assembly: GCA_034509105.1. Taxonomy (NCBI): domain Eukaryota; kingdom Metazoa; phylum Chordata; class Actinopteri; order Siluriformes; family Trichomycteridae; genus Microcambeva; species Microcambeva barbata. The sequence goes on along the minus strand of JAYDZF010000009.1, from coordinate 10,475,732 downwards.
CTGTCCCAAACTATTTAGGGAAAGATTTTATTTTATATTATCTTCTATTGAACAACAAACCAATCATAGATAAATAATACACAGAGAAACTAAAATATAGTTTGGTGTGGTGTGCTGGTTTGAAAAGGGTAGAAAAAAAGTCAATATTTTCTTTTTTTTTTCTTTCTTTTTTTTACATTTTTTCTGTTTAAAATTCCTTTATGATGGTGGGAATCATTTTAAGAGTAAGAGGCGAGGGTTGACAGAAACTCTTTGCTTGTCTAGACAAGTCTCTGTCCATGACTAGGAATTCTGTCACACCATTTGTTCAAACTTTTGAAACTTTTTTCCTGAATTTGAATGTAAAACCTTTTTTTGTGTGCTGTAAATATTTTATTTTTTATTTGATTTTATACTGATACATACAAATGTAACACAGTATAGTAATCAATAATCAAATGCAATATGTGGTAAATGCTTTATTGATTAATTTAAATTAGAAAACAAGCCACTAGGTGTATGTAAAATCAAACAAATTCTTTATTACATGGAAAGTCATACTTACCACATGATATCTGGTCAAGAGCAAGTCTGCTACTCTTCCCAGAGAACAATGTGACCTGCCTGCCAGCGCCAGGCTTGTTTTCTTTTAAAGCTTAAACAACACTAAAAGCTTCCTACCTGAATCCCTAAACCAAATATTGTGAGATACCCTCTTGATATTCTAGAGCTCTGCTATTTACCAGTAGATTCAAAGGATTAGAACATACAAGCAGTTACCACAGACAGTGAGAAGCAGCTTTCTCATAGTTCACCCACCAAAGATATCATACCATGACAAAAGCATGAAAATCACACAAAGTTGTATGAAATGTAAGATGAAGTAAACAGCAGTAGAACACAACCTCATATACAAATGTCCACAGTACTTAGTTTATTTGTTAAGCCAGTTTTACATATAAGACTTAAGCCAGGCCCAACTGTGATGTACCTTACAAGTTTATTTATTTTTTATTCTAAGCAACCATGGGCTCAATGCAGCTTACTAATAATATCAAAACAAAGTTTACTAAAACCTGGAAAAGCTACGAGGAGATTTTAAAGTGCTTCCAGCTAGCAATTTACACTGTCCAAAATGCTATAAAATAAGGCTTTATGCGGATGTCAGAGAAATGGTCAAGCTGACTGAAAAGTTCATCCAGTGTACAGAGAACTTCCTTCTAGTGTACAGCATTGCTTTCATGATGTCATAATGAGCGGCATGGTGGCTTATGGGGATAGCTCTATCATGTCAGAATGAGAAGTTCATGAGTTCTTTACTTTGAACTGATTAAACATGTAACTGAACTACCTATCCTTTCATTAATGTACCCAGTGAAAACCATGATGTTGGGGATAACTGATGACGACGTTTGCTCCTGCTGTTAAAATTCTGGATGGTCCATTTTGTCATGGACATTAAGAACTTGATTTGTTTTCCACAGACTTATCTGATCACAGCAAATGTTTGTACTGTCTTTAAGAGCTCCGATCTAGAGACATTTGAATGCGATTGCTCAGGATTGCATGAATCTTATTACAATATGAGGTAGATTAAATGGTGAAAAAACAAAATTTGTAATCTTTTGTTGGGACATTTTTCCTTTTGAACTACAAAAAAAAACAATTCAGTGAACAAGAACTTTCTGGAGCTCCATTATAGTGTCCAAATGTCCAAGCTTCTTTTAATTTCATTATTTGGTATCATGGTGGCTAAGTGGGTAGCACTCACTCACTCAGTATAAAAGCCATTGGTTTGATCCCCAGGTGGATGATCTATGTGGAGTTTGCATGGTCTTCACCGTAAGTATTGTTTAAATCCTTGCCCTGTATATGCTTTTTGAACAGAGAGCTCCCTGAACGAACAAATTCTTTGTTGTACTGCAGGACAGAGTACTTGGTAAATTGTGGATCCGTTTCCAGTAAATTTCCAGTTACTTTAGATTTAACTTAAATTTAGATGAATCTCAAGAATAACTAGAACAAATAGTATCCACCTGACCTCGATAGTGCAACAGCAGTTTTTATTTTATTTTGTTCTTTTTATTTTGTTGTTACCTTGTCATTACCATGAATCGAATGTTAACTGGTGGGTAAAACTGTAGTTACACTCATCCAAGGTCCAATCAATGACACAAAGTGCTCAAAAAGTGAACAAATCAGAATTTTAAAGTGCAGAATCGTTTTTTAAGACATAGACTAATAGTCTAATCAAGAGACGTGTACAGCCAAGCATGCCGAATGAACATGTTTCAACCAATTTTTGCTTTGTATTATTCATCACTGTTTGTAAACAATGGTTTCAGAATAAGATTAGGAAAAAAACAGCTCAGAACCCTGGAAACAGATCCTTGGCTGGTATGAAAACATAATAAATCAATATAAATCTTGTCCGAATTACACAGTGAAGCTTTGACGTGACTGCATGGTCATTAAATAAAATGAGTTGTGCTACAGCAATTAGAGAATGATATGGCGAAGTTCCTACACATAAGGAATTGGGTGGAAGATCGGGAGATGCATTTCCCTTCTTCTACACTGAGTGGCAGGAGATCTGTTGTGAATATTTTCCTCTTGTGGTTGGTTTTCTCTCCAAGGCCATTTACTATAATGCATCTCAGCTGCCTTTACTCCCATTGTAACAGAAACCAAGGGCACAAAATCTCAGATTTTAGCCATGGCGCTGTTTTTCATAAGGCATAAATATCTGCTATGACTTTAGATTTTTGCTTTAGTGTGTAGAGTAAAACCTCCTAATCGTTGTTGATGTCCTCCAGCTCTGTGTGTGTCAGCTGGGAGGATTCAGTTAAGCCCATGCTTTGACAGACTTCTAATTCTGTGGATTTGCAAATATAAGGCAGACTATTTCAGTCTGAACAACGTCAGTGTATGGCATGGTGTATTCCACAGCAAGGATGATTAGATGAAGTTTAATTTACATAACATATATAGCATCGTTAAAAAAACCCATAGAGTATATATATATATTTAAAAAAGAAAGAAAGAGAAAAAAGCACAGCAGTGTTTTATTTGAAAACTGTCCAACCTTCAATGCACCATGACCTATAACACTATTATTCATCTTGAAAATATTAAATATACACACCTTAATAAATTAGTCTCTACCTCTCAAAATACATAGGAGTGATGCTCCCCACCACACACATACACACAAATATGTAACAACGTTTTACTTCACTGAAAAGAAAGTGTCCACAGATTCTATTCCCAGTTCT
>JAYDZF010000009.1:10370689-10384995 GCA_034509105.1 Microcambeva barbata | reverse complement strand
TTATATTGACCAAACATACAATAAAAAAATAATCTCCATATTTTCTTCACATAACAGCTCTTAAAAATATGCGGTCACTTTGTTAGGTACACATATTTGGTACATACAAACCCCATTGTCATAGAATTTTCTAAGGTACAATAAACACTGGAGTTAATAATTTGATGATGCACTTAAACCTTTGTTTAACAGACACTATAATACGTATTTAAGTAAGCTGGCCATCAGCATGTTCAGCGGGCAGTTGTTGGGTTTTTTTTTTTTCAGTTTTGTTGATTTTAGTTTACGCTGCTCGATTTTGTTCTTCACAATTGCCAATTTTTAGGATAGAAGCAACCTAGTGCTAACTGCTCCCATCTGCCAGTAAAGCCAGAAATAATCCTTTCTTATTGAAACGCCAAACTTCTTGGCTAAATCTATTATTTTAATTATCATCATTATTTATTATTACCTACTTTCTACTGATTTTACTATATTCCCCCTTTTTTCTGTCCTCATGTCACAATATACCACTAAGATCTAAAAGTTTTGAATATTGTCTTCCAAATACATGATTTTTTACAAAGTGGTTGTCTGCATTAATTTTGTACTGTTATGCTACAGTGGAAAAAAAGAAAAGAAAAAGAGAATAAGGAGCACCTGATTCTCTTTTTCTTTTCTTTTTTTGCCCTTTCATTTACTAGTAACCACTTTCTCCTAGTCAGAGTAATGCTGGGTTTGCACCACCTGGAAATGCTGAGGATAATCACACACACTTAGAGTAACCAATCCACCGTTCTTTCGGAGGTGGGAGGAAACCCACATTTCTATTTGTCCATAAGGGAGGAGTGTATTTTCTTCTACAAAGATACTGTTAAATGCAGTTTAGCTTTTTACTTGACTGTAACATCTGATCATAGTTTAGAGGCTAGACAAAAGGCCTTAACATTTAATGCCAGGTCCTAGGAAACACTTGAGCTTTTTACATAGTGCCTCTGTACACCACATCAAAAGAAACTATTGAGTACAAAACTTTTTTTCAATCCTTTCATGACCTAGCTTATCACTGCTGCCTTACTTTGATTAGCTCCATTTCAGCTCACAATAGGCAGACTTATTTTGTAATACAATACTCCAACAACAAAGCTGATGCCTCAAGTTGTTTTGCAGTGGTTTGCAGCGATGCTTTTTACTGCACACGTTTAATCCTGTAATGTATAAAAGTATGAACCTTTGCTATTTGTCCTGGTGCTCTTGCATTCAAGTGGATCCTATATAATTATCTGGCAACTACATTTTGTTTGGTGTTTTGAACATATGTGTCGGTATGACTAGCCCAACATTAACTGAACACAAAGGTGGCAAAAACAGCTGTTTTTCCTTTCTAACATCTGGGTTCATATTTGTAAGTTTTAATTTCAAGTACACAGGTGACTCTAGAAGTAGATATTAGATCCAGATATAAAAGTTATTCCAGTGATTATTTACTAATATATATTTGCTTAAAAATATCTATTACTACTCTTTTTTTCATTCACACAAAGTTATTCCGTCACAATTACAGGTAATTAATAGTTGTATGATTTGTATAATTATTATTTAAGACCCAATGATTGTCATTTTCTCCCTCAGACCCCCAAGTCTAAGACCGCATCTGCGCGATATCTCAATATGGATGTCAGCTCATCTGAAGACATCAGACATTTTTTATTCCAGGAGATAAATCTTCAACCCAGGACTTCATCTCTTCATCTCTCTAGATGACTCCCAAATCAGATTATCTGATAATGTAAAAAGTATTGGGGTTGTTCTGCATAATCAACTCACCTTCTCTTCTCATGTAACTAACATGTGACGCTTTCTCCTCTACAACATCAGAGAGATTTAGCCGTTTCTCTCCAAAGTAGATTCTTAGATTCTTGTCCAGTCTCTTATAATCTCAGGCTTGGACTACTGCAACTCCACTATTAACCCCAGCTGCCTGTCTGGTGTTTAACCATCCTAATTACTGCCACATCACCCCACTGCTACATTCTCTTCAGTGGCTTCATGTAGCTGCACACATTCAGTTTAAAACCCTGATGCTCTTCTACAAAGCCATGACTAAATGTACTCCCAAAGTCCAAAGACATCCAAGTGATGTTAATTGGAGAGACATGATTGTCGATTGCTGTGGGTGACTTTAAACTTGAACTAATGGATCATGTGTGACCAGTAACTACATGTTCTGCCATGAATTTAGGCAAAGTGTAAAAGATGATGTTAAAATCCTAATAAATACATAGATAAATATGGGCATGAAACCATAACAAGCATGAGATCTAGCTTTAAATTAATTTACAATCTTATTTTTGAAAATTACTAGTAGATATTATTCACAGGCCACAGTAGCAGTATTGTAAATAACCATTCAAATCTGTACAGTTTTATGTCCCCATGAGCACACCTTGACTGGTTTGAAGAGTAATATAAAATTGTTTGACAATTTTGCGATGTTTGCTTTATATGCAAATATTATTCCGTTTGTAGGGTTATATTACACCTACTTTGTCTATTTTTATTTCTGTATTTTTAAAAATAGTGCCATGTGTGACAATACTTTATGTGAAACATTTTAATTTGAGTAATTTGAGACATTAAGAGTAAAAAAAGGTTTTACCTTTTCTACTTTCTGGCCTACTGTCCCTGTCGACCGCCAGTTTTGTCTCTCAATTTAATTTTGCTCTCTCATTATTTGAAGTGTTTACTTTAAAAAAGCTTTATCATCGTTACGCTTGTAATCAGACCCTGACTAATTCAGTTTGATTGCAGGCAATTTACTGCAAGGCAGCCAGAACACAAACATTAATATCTGCGCAATAAAAGGACCGTCTGTTGGACCTACAGTGTACCACACAGAAAATTAAAAACTACATGAAGTGTTTCCATAATGGAGACTTTCCATTTCCTCATTTTTATGAGACGACGTGCGTATTGGAGCTTTTTTGTTCTGATCGCTTTTGTTTCTGCGATGGACAGAAAGGGATTTGGCGATAGAGCCTTCCTATCAGATGATTACCTTATCAACAGAGTGCTCAAGTTCCTACTGCTGTACTGCACAAATAGCTATGATTGACATTGGAAATCTTAAGGTTAAATTGTGTCTTAACATGTTTCCCACAGGACCTGTTAACATTGTGTGAAACAAGATTGAGCTCATTAATTACACTGAGAAGCATGCAGTCTGGCCAGAATTAATTTGCAATTTGATGTAAGATGAAAACATGATCCAGGTATAATTTGGGCATTTATATTATACCTAACAGGCATTTTTGGAGGGGGGTAATGGATTTACAGCCCTTTCATGTTGTTACCCATCACAATATGGGCAAATATATTGTATATTTAATTTGTTCATGTAGTATAGTAATTTCACTGTAACTCTACATTATCTTTCTAATGTACCACAGGCTGCAAAATTTTAGTTATTCTAAAATGTGGTATTGATCAATATAAATAATCTTCAAGAATTTGCCTTTAAAAGTTGAAGTCAAAGTTTACAAACACTTGTTATATAATGCCATCATTACCAAGTGTTTTTGCATTTAAATGTTGAACTAAAAGTTTTGAAGCTGTCAAAAACATATGTACAGTGACCTATAATTTACTACACCAAATTAATAATCTGTCAATTGATCATATAACAAAGCCACATTAAACATCAAATGAAATCCCTACCAAGCATTTCAATGCGTTTCCATTTTGCATGAGAGACATAATTATATAACCACCACAGCAAGTACAGCCAAGATTTTTCAGTTGAGAATGAAGAAGTTATTGCAAAATCCTCAGCCTTTAGGCTATGTGCTAACATACCACAATACAGTCAACCTTCTGGCTGGCTGCCCATGAGCCATGCATCATTCGTACCTACAAAAAGTTTAGGTGCCATTTCAAACAGTTTAACATAAAGAATCCAGTTGTGTTTTTGTATGATCAATGAAATATGTTATAATCATATTGCTACTGTTGTCAGAGTGCTAATTGTTCTCATTATTCAGTACGTTTAGAAGAGTTTTTAAAGTTACTACATGGTAGCTTTGTGAAATGCTTGGTACATTAGCAGACAGAGTAGATTTTATTTTCTGTATTGAGGAAAACTGAAAAGGATGGTGAGAAGCACATTGAACTTGAGCTGGTGGCACAGACAGAGCCTGGCATGGCAGCATGTGTTTGTGGTTGTCCTTAACAGCAAGGCAACTCCAGCCCAAACATAACACCTGTGTTTGCTCTTGCGCTCACCCCCCAATCTCCTCTATGCAGGTCACATGGCCACCAGATAGCCTTGGTACCATGGGAATACAAAAGCAGGGGCTTTTAGCACCGTTAATCATTAACGTCAAACTTCCTTTTGTCCCCTCTCTCAGCGCTGTGGACACGAATGTTATCTCTCATACGTGCCCGGGTCAGACGTGACTGCTGAGTCGCAGGTGAAGGTGTTGTGAGCATGAGTGGTTAGCCAGCAGTTGCAAAAAGGTTAGAGGGGGTAGGATGGTACTGGTTTACCTTGTATGTTTCCAGATCTGAAATTAAATTAATGAGGTTACTTTAATAATAATTTAATAGTTGGGAATAAGATTGGGAATCTATAGAAGATTGGTATACTCCTTCCAGCTATGTATAACATCATCTGGCTCCTTGAAAAAATTAGGATAAAATACATTTTCATTTCTTTCAGTTCTTAGATCTTGCCTAAAACTACAGCTGCCAATGTCCTCATTTACTTAAAAATGACGTTTATCATTAAAACCTTTTGGTATTCCCTCTTTCCATTTATAACTTTAAATTATCTCCTCCCACGAGCATAAAAAAGAGAGCTGCCACTTTGCTGGTGCTTCCTTAATTAAATGTCACTTTGAATGAGCATTTTGCTTTTAGTTTACAAAGGGAGAGGGGACACAAGGCTATCGCTGTTTGCTAGACTGCCATACGAGGTGTTCATGCTACAAGAGAAAATGAGGCCATGTTTATTTTAAAGGGGCATTAAGTCAAGAAGTCTTGCAGTGAAACTCACCACACCCTGCCCAAACTTGTCATCAGTTTTACAAAATAGAGCACCTCCACTCAGATAAACACGGGAGTTTTATTCACTCACACACGTCAGAGTACTAGTCAATGGTAAATGAACTGAAAAGAGGAAGTGACAGAGTTGTTTAAGAGAGAACATTGTGAGATACAACTACATGCTGGAAGGTTTACTGTTTTTTAACAAAATAAATGTATGGACATTGATATATGGGCAAATATGTTTGTGCTTTTCAGTAGCAACTTCAAAATTACCATAATCTATAAAGCCTATTTAAGGCATCTGGAACATATTGAATGTTGTTCTAAGCCTAAGAATAATTACCACTTGTTTTTCTGTTGGTTTTTTGCTGTACCTGGATTATTAATTTGTGTTAATCAGATCATCATCTCACCAATCAAAGTTTTTTTTAATGCACCATTTAAATGTTGCTTCCTGGATCTTCCTGACCTTGCCAAATATTACTTCATAAAAAGTCCAAACTATATCATGGGTGCAATAAAACAAACATTTTTACATGAAAACAAAGTAAAACAAGTATTTTATGAAGACGTTAATAGATTAAATGAATACTCTGTGTTGCTTTTTTTGTTTATTTGGATTTTTAAGATTATGTTTTACACATCACACGTTACTTTGTGTGTAACCTCACAGATACAGGGAAAACATGCTAAATGCTCACAGAAAAAAGCCACACTATACAGTGGTGGGTGTGACGGTCTGGCTTGTTTCTTTGAGCATACTAAAAAGTTTATTGAAACATGTTGAATAATGTCGCTTTTAAACAGTCCATTGTCAAAGGAAATGCTTCAAATAATTTCTTGACTAAATACTAGAATGGCATTTTTCATAAAACACATACACACACTGTTTTTAGGTTGTATAAGGAACAAAGTAATACAGACGTCTTTTTTATGTTATAAAGTTTTATTATTGTTGTAAAGACCAAATTATCTAGAAAACACAAACCCACTAACTTTACACTATGGCGAGTTACTACACTGGTTATGTTAATTTATGGTTTTATACACAGTCTGGTCGTATTTGTGGCCACCTCAACTTTTACAATATACAAAGTTGAACATTTCTCTAATGCACCCGGATGCACTGACACAACGCATGTTCCTGTCAGAGAAATAAAAAGCAGATTAAAAGAAGACATAGATTCTGAGCCACAGCCAATGGAGAAATAAACTGGGTTGATCCACTAAGTCAAAACAGGCCCTGACAACAGTGCAGCTTAGACAAAGGTGCCTGTTTGCCAGCCACAGGTAGAAGATGGATGGCTGGTTAAACATTGCAGTCATACCTGGATGGTGCCATGATTCGGTCAATGGGGCCAACTGAGGGGACATAGGAGATAACAGCTATGTGACAGCCACCCTATGTTCTCTTTTACCCTGTTGCTTATGGAATATTAAGTTCTTTATTAGTCATGGGTGAAGTGTTTTACTTTAAGAAAGCATATTTCACTATAATTTTAGATTGATAGACTGATGTTTTGTAACTGTGTCTTCACATCATTCAGGCCATTCAAAGGTCACATTCTGAAATTTGCATGAGGAAACCACTTATACTAGCTCAGTTAGTTGTCATTCACGCGCACTGTATTTGCATACAGGAGCTTAGCACTGTACAGCGCTTACTAAACTTTGTCTCAATAAACGATTATTCAGCATCTACACCTTTTTAAGGCATGTTGCTAAATCGGTAGATTTTTCAGTTTTGAAATGTGGGAACTTCTGAGTCTTTGATCTGCCTACACCAGCAACGCAAGCTAAACTGTACAGTTTTGTTTTCACTTGTTGTTGTGGTTGTACATTACTCAACATAAGCCGAGTCATCAACATGTCTGGGGACAGCATGGGAACAGGTTAAAGATGTGTTTAATACATTTAGGCAATCTTTTGTTCTAAAAAGTGAGCAGTGAAGAATGCTTAGAAGTCAAACATATATCTGACTTACCTGTCTTTAGTTAAGTCTCTTCTTATATATAACTTCACAGGCCTGTCAACAGGACCAAAATAAATCATATTTTTTCAAAAAACAACTACAAAAAAGTACTCACCTACCTTATTGGGGACACCTACCTTGTATGTACAAGCTACACCTGGCAGAAAGATGCTTTTGTTGGCATACAGTTAAATGGAACTTATCTGTCTGTATCCGTTGTAAAATTTAGTCCTACGTATCTTTCTCAGTGTAGACATAAACATAAAAATGACCAAGCCTGCTTTCTTATCTAGCTATTCTTAAAATCAAAATAATTTTTTTTGGTAATTTCATGGTAATTCAGTTAAAAGTAAATAGTATTGCCCCAATAATTTGTTCATGATTATAATACATTTGACAAGAGCCTAAGCCTCTCGCATTGCCAATCAAGTTTTAGCTTAATCAGGCACAGAAAAAAAAATAGACGAAAGAATGTAAACAAACAAGCTGCCCTCAGTTTAAAAGGTCACAAGGAAATGACTTATGAATATTGTTTCAGTGCAGAGAAACATTTGTGTCTTTAATTTTGATTTCAAATGCATGCCGTTTAGCAGCTCGTACAAAATTCATCATTTATGGTCCTTAAACCATCACATTTAGCTCTTCTAATCAATCAGCAGCTGCAGTCAACAAGGACCCCCTTCTGTAAAATGCTTTAACTGTGGAGTTTTACCAAGTTCTTTGATGTTAACAATGCTGCAGTAACAATAATATTCAGTTAACTCCAGTAGTAAACGACCCCTCTCCTAAGCCACAAGGTTGCTGGTTTAAATGCATAAAGAAGTGAAATGTAATGGAAGAGACCTGCAGGCTCATTTCTCCCCACCCTTCCACTGTATAGCTTTGTAATTGCACCCTTGAATGAGACACTAATCCCCAAGAATGAAAGGAAGATATGACATGAAAGTTAGACACTCTTTAGTGCCAGGTAGAATCGTTCGCTCATCATTCTTTGCAGAAGCTTTATGAAAGGATTTTGCCTGACACTAGAAAGGTTTTTCCTACTGAAACAACCCCAAACAGCTCGACCCGAAGCTTCTTTAATAGGGTGCTGCTGAAGGCGGGCTTTATGGCATTCCTGGTTTTTAACCCATTTTGATTCTTAAGAAAGTCTTATGATGTGGTTTTACTACTTTTAATGGAAATGTAACTCACAGAAAGAAAGGTATTTGATACCATTGTAATTATCTGGTTCCCAAATAAATTAATTAAAATGCTGTCTGATGTGTATCCAAATCATAACATCATAATTTAGTTTTTCTTTCCATGCCAATAACACATTTGTGTTTAGTTCGATAGTTGTGCTAATCTCAACCTTCTTTAGCAGCAGTTACAGGTAGGAACATTTTTGGAATTTCTTTAAATTTAAAGGGTTATTCGACAGCAGTTTCCCCCCTTTTCTTCATTTTAATTTTAAGCTTTATTGATTTTATATCATCATGATATTTGTTAACATGGGAAATTATTTACATGATTTTTCATTGAATAAGATTAACAATTTTCTTGTAATATCAGTGGTTGGAAGGCTGCTGTAATCGTCACTGACCTCAGTCATATATAAAATATTATTTATGACTGAACAGAACAACCAGATAGTGTTTTTCAACCTGTAGAGTTGTTTTAGCTGTAGACACAATCGTCTTTAATTATCTTTCATTAACACATCCTTGCTCATTAACACCTGAAGCAAGGATTTTTCTGGTTCTTTTTCTCTTACACCATTAAGCATTACTTGTCGTGCCCACAGTTTGATATTTGGAGGATGCTGAATTCTAAAGAGAAAAAACTGAAGTTCTTTCATTTGTCGAGAATCTATTTTACCATAGACAGATAAGGCCATTAAAATTCTTTGGTAGCTTTTTATGGTCGGCCATTAAAATGCTTTGGTAGCTTTTTCCTTCTTCTTTGACATCTATTTGTGTTATTATTTGTGACACTTTGCAAGCTCACATATCCACACAACACAGGCTGTGAAGGAATGGGCAGCATTTTCAGCAAATACAAAACATGTACAATAGGTTATGTGTTTAAGTAAAACAAGCTTAACCTTCTGATTGTTTAGCACTATAGATGATTTCATCATGAACGCAAGTGTTCACTTGAGGTATGCAGCAAGCAATTTGTTCTCGTCTTCTTGGTTTTGTCTCTTTATAACAGTATCTTTAAGATGTTCCGGTACTTGCTAATCACCCATCTTCTGTGTTTGTTTTCTTTATGACGAAGTTATTTTGTGTCAGTTCTAAGCTTTGTGTCATGTTTCTGCACTCAATCAATTACACAAGTTAAAGAAGTGCTGAAAAGCCATAAACAGAGCTTTACTTTACCACCAGTGAAGCATTGTATGAAACTATCCCACACACACCCTAACCTTCATGAACACATGTATACACATGAGTGTTCAATTTTCTTAGTCTGGATAAAAATAACCCAGGATATAAGATAATATATTCACATATAAACATTACCAAACAGTATGCATTCTTTAGAATAAACCAATATGTATAAATTGATATGGGTGTAGGACATCCCTTTTCAAACCCCTGTTAATGAATATTGAGTAGCCAAACATCTCTTGCCCACCCCCACCATTGTGAGGTCAGGTACTAATTCTGGAAGAAAATCTAGCTTCTTGTTGACAGCCCACTTCATCTTGACGATGTTCTACGGGGTTGAGGCCAGGTCTCTTTTCAGGTCACTGAATTTTCTTCACACCAAACTAATCAAACCATGCTTTTTTACACCTCACTTGACCATGCTGTAGCGGCAAGAGGTATTCCCAAACTTGTGTTGATATTAAGAGTATGTAGCTTATTCATTGTAATTGATTTCATATAGACAGTAATGGTAAAAATAAGAAACCACTTCAAAATGATCAGGTTTTCTAGTTTTACAATTTATAGGTATGTTTTACTTTATTCTATTTAAATTCTCGGTTACATGAAAACCGAGTTCATTTACTCTGGGATTCTAGCTAGGTATGGGACACATCAATCTGTGACGGTTTACTGGTACAATCTAATAACTCTAATTTACCAATCAGTTAAAATGCAAATTTAACACTTTATTTAAACTCGTTTTGGTGGAGAGGGGATTGAGATTTATTTATTCATTGCTTGGGCTGAATGAAATTATTTGAGGTTCTATCGATTTAAACAGCATGCTATTATAACAGCTATAAACATATGCATGCTAAAGAGAGGACTTGGTGTTTGCTCACCCGCTTTCTTGACCTTGCTTTTTTCTTACCCATCCTCCCTAAACGACTGCACATGCAGAGGTGAAGCCCGACCACAGAGATACACGGGTGATATGATGCCCACTCATGAAATAACAAAATGGCGAAAAGCTACCTCAATGCAGATAAATGGCAATACAGTATGGTGTACAATGGGAATTAAATGCATGGGGCAGCTGGACCCTTATCTGAACGAAACCCAGCAACAAAGAAGCGTTAAGACTAAGAGGCTTGATGCATGGGAAAGCCATGGGCCAGCCATTGTGACTGCCCTTCTGCTGAGCAAATAGTCCAAACTGTTCATTCCCTGTCTTCCATTCTCTCGCCGCCACATTGTTTGTGTCCTTGCATTTCATTCGGCGAGGAAGATTGCTCTCAGGCCCAGTGAGCAAACAGTCCAGAAAAGAGCCGGCTATCTTCTGCTGTTCCCAGGAGAACTAGCATTTTGATTTGGGCTCCAAGCTGTCAGAGGATTGGAGAGTTGATGTCAGGGTGTCTGAATTAATTGCTTTAAGCCAAGGAGGGGTGGATGGCGTTTATCACCAACTGCTTCGCAAAATGTGGCATAGCAGTTTAGACCATCTCTAAATGCTGAAACTTTGCTCAGCTGACATCTTTGACTGATTTGAGATTCTTTACAGTCTAAATGAAAAAAAAATGGATCAAATATTGTAAGGTTTTGCATAGATGACAAAATCAGATTTTTTATAAATAACTTGATGGGAAAGCACTCAGAACCATACATGAACTTGGAGACCTCCTTAAGAAATAAAGACAATGCTGTATTTTATACTGAGGTCTGTCCCATTCTTGTATGTTCCGGAGCTTACAGTGTTAAACAAATCTGTTCGCCATCACATCTGGAGCAATTGTAAGCCATGGTAGTACCAAATGAATAGCCTACTTTGGCAAAAGTCAAAGATGTGCAACACGGCTACAAATGCATTGCTGATGCTGATAACCGGTGTCACTTTAAAGTAATGGGTTAATTATGCAAAAGAACATCTTGACTGACAACGCATTTTTTTGCTCATGTGCTTTCCTTAACAAATAACAAACCAATAACAAACAGCATGCACCCAATGTGAAGATATTATTTATAAATTGCATAAGAAGTAAGATATGAAAAGTATAGTTTAAACCCTATTTCATTTAGGAGAAACAATTAGTTAAAATATTAACTAATAATGTATTACCTTACAGCAATTGTGCAAGTATATCAGAGGAGGCTTTTCTGTTCTAGTAGTCTTATTATATGTTTATAAAGATGAAAAAGAAATACATTTCCGGAGGTTGTGGCATGTAATAATAATGGTAAAGGTGAAGCAGCTTTGCAGAAACAAAAATGATATAAAAACACTCGAAGGTAAAAAGCTTCAGGTCAGTACAGCTGATTGAGTGGCGGTACAAATTGTTCCTTGACAGGTGTGCCACACACAATATGCTCTCAGACTAATGATAAAAAGGGAAAAAGAGAAGCCAGAAGTCACTTGGAAAGAGCTACAGGGCATCTGCAAAACAGCATAAAAGGCAGTTGTACCGTACAACGTTAATGGACGTGTGTAGATAAATGTACTAAACCAATGGTAAATAACAAAAGCAGTACTCATTACCACACTGTATGTTCGAACAGACACATTAGGTCTTGTCATTTAAGGGTTCAATGAATCAGGACATTAGAAAAATGAAACTGCAATTCACATGACATATATATATATATATTTATATTCCTATAAAAGTGAAGTAATTTGACAGTCAAATCAGTAATATTCTTTATTACTAAACCACTTACTATATACTTATTATAATTTATTTTTTACTTAAGGCATTCTTGTTGCCTGCTAAGTCATACTTACCACATTAGAACACAGTTGGAACACATCATGGCACTCTGTAAATTAATACTGAAAAAATAATTAATGCTCAAAATGCAAGGTATACAGTGTTTATTAATAATATTTTCATCATTAAATATGTAATAGAAATATTTCATTAATAATACAATTATTCAGATTTAATTTTAAGTGGGTCATTAATGTAATTATACAAAATAGTCTGGGTTACAGAACAGCATCCACTTTGGGTGACATCAAACCAAAAGCTGCACCTAGCAACCAGATAGCATATTCAGTCCAGTATTTTCGAGTCTATGGTTATTTGTCTGAACATAACTGTAACGTTACTGTAACTGCCAGCGAACTATTTGCATTTTTTAAACATTGTGGATTTTAAGCCACAGCATAAAACAAGCCAGATATTTGACAAGCTTAGCTCCTTGCAAATGCTCTTCTCATACGCAAACCTTATTTTGTAATCAGTTCTTCCTTTGGTTTATATCATCGGCTCAGCTCAAAAGGATTCATCATGTTGGACTAGTCTGTAATAATGCTAGGCTTTGCATGTAAAGATGACTGATTTGCATTGGTATAGTAACAACAGTGTTTGGAAAGAGTAGTGACCTTAATAGTGGGTTAGCTTGCTTAAGCCCCAGATGCACAGTTATGGTAATAGATCTTAAGACTGAAATTGAACAGCAATTTGTAAAATGACAAGCCATGTTTTTACTCTATTAAGCATGACTGTACATAACATTTAATTTTTCTTATTAGGCTGGTTTTTCCCAATAACTTAAACATAACTGTTTATTTGTGGAAATTGAACTGGTTTATTTGATTGGGACATTTTCATTCATTTACTTAGTACTTCAGATGCTGAGGCATGAATAGTTCTAATATAGACATATGGTACACATAAGCATACCATCCTTTTATTCGTTAAATGCCTCATTATTTCATTGACTAATTGACTCCATTGTTGGTTGCTGTATGTCTCTGCTGGGGGTCTTTCTTTTATAAATTGGGCAAAAAAGGATGCAGTCACAGATAATAAATCTACTGCATTAA
This sequence comes from Microcambeva barbata, assembly GCA_034509105.1. Taxonomy (NCBI): domain Eukaryota; kingdom Metazoa; phylum Chordata; class Actinopteri; order Siluriformes; family Trichomycteridae; genus Microcambeva; species Microcambeva barbata. The sequence continues at coordinate 10,371,821 of JAYDZF010000009.1, read as the reverse complement.
CAATAGTCCAAGCACTTAATCTGACAGAAAATTAAATTAGGCTGGCTAATATATCACTGTTGGTGGGAAGTAGACATGGGTTAAATTGTGTGCGCCAAGGGAACCCTACCCTTTAGTATCAAAGTAATGTGTTTATCTCTGCTAAAGGCACCTCTGGGCCCTTTAACAGCACTTTATTCTTACATCAATATCGTTATGATGAAGGGTCTTTTCTTATTATATTAAATTAAAAAGAGCCTTCATTTAATGTGACTAGGGGAATGATACAATAGTGTGTCGCTTCAGCTGCTTTATTTATTTATACTTTCATTTTTAACTAAATATATATGCAGTGCCTGTATGACATTGCATCAGACAGTGGACAATCCAAATGTTCTAGATTGATGCTGCTTCAATATCATCTTTCATTCCTTTTTCTTGCTTCCTTTGTTTTTATAAAATGTGCACCTCCTACTTTTTGCAATCGTGTTCACTCTGAGGCATTGAGCTCGACCCCTACCCAATGCAGAGACAGTTCACACTGCAAGAACAGGTAACTTGCTCATTAAATATATAATATTATATTTTGGTCCAATATGCATTGATTCCACATTAATCCACATTAATTAATAAATCAATTATTCTAATATTTATTTATTCTGATATAATATTTATTGTTAGGATATTTTAATTATTATATAAATGTTTAGGGCTTCTAATTTATCTACTATCCAAGATCTTGTCCCAGAACTCTGCAGGTCTGTGTAAATTCCTCTTGGCATACTGTAGTTGATCCATCCTGTGCATTCTGTGCATCTTGGTCAAGAATGGCTTGCAACATGACATTTGGTAACTGTACTTTACTGTTAAGTGTCGTTATGGTTGCAATAAAAGGCCTAAAAATTTGACTTTTCAAATGGTCAGTTTGATTTTGAAGGAGAGGACATCAAATGACAAATTAATGAAGTCTTATAAAAGTCTAATGAAGTCGTAACTTGCATTAACTGTGTTTACTCACAATGTTTTTGCCCAGTATTTATGTGCCCCTGTTATATATTCAGAGAAATACTTGTTTTTTAAAAGCAGTGCTGTCAGAAGAACCAAAGGTCACAGGCTTTAAGTATTGGTTTTTAGCTTTGTTGTTAATACACAT
>JAYDZF010000009.1:10117803-10128281 GCA_034509105.1 Microcambeva barbata | reverse complement strand
GTCTTGCTAATTGGCAATAATTTCCACCTGTTTATTCCATTTGCACAACAGCATGTGAAATTGATTGTCAATCAGTGTTGCTTCCCAAATGGACAGTTTGATTTCACAGAAGTTTGTGTGTGTGTGTGTAACCCAAGACATTATCTACATATGAGGTTAGGCCACACCTAACTATAATGCAGGTGTATAACAAATATTGTGAACAAATTAAATCATTTTGTTAGAACATTTTCAGAATGCTTTAGCTTCAAGTAAGAAATTATTATATTATTATTATATTTTAATAAAATATGGTACTCATTATAATGTTGATCTTGTATATTGTGTCCTTATTGTTTAGGTTAATATAATAACAGAGTCAGACCTCTCCATCAGCTTGTGGTGTTTCTCCTCTCTGGCCTGTGCTTTCATCTGTTGCACCTCAATGGTGTCGGGCTTTCTACGAGTCATGTACAGCTCATGGTTCCCCATGCACTGCAGCAGGATGCGCTTGTTAATGCGCAGCCGAGGAGAATAGAACACGAAGTCCTAAGGAAGTGACAGAACAGAGAAACAGTTTATGCATGTTTTCATTGAAAGAGGATCAAATAGTGCTGTGAGACTAAGTACAAAGTAGATGACAGGTGTGTGTTGATTAAGCCATAAGATATGATCTAATAAGCTGTAGAATAATTGCTCTTCTTTTTAATAATCCAGAACAAAACCATCTTGTTAATATCATTAATTAATCATAGAGTAATTTTAGCCAGCTATTGTATGTTTCCCATATCCAATGACGAAAGATCTTTTTTAGAAGACGCTAGGATTATGACACCCAACACCACAGTCTACATGAACTGAAACACAGATATGTGACGACAACTAGTAAAGGTGTGGCTTTCCACAAAAAAAATCATGTTCCTAAATAAAGACTTATTAAGGGTGTGTTTCTGACATTGTTAGACATAAAACTTTCCAGCGGTGCATGAATCACCACTTTCATGTACAAATAAAAGGAAGGAAAACTTACTGGGGACTTTTTGTCAATAGGCTTGATGACAAACTTTTTGTCGTTGAATGATACGTTCCTGATTTCACTCCATGGGAATCCAATCTTTGGTGTCAATCTGCAGGCAAAGAAATGAGATCACATTAAAGTGGATTTATTGGGAAAACGGTTATTTGCTCACCATAGTAACTCGGTGCTTATCTTGTAAAATCAGCATTACTCCCAAGCCTATTATGAGTTCACATAGTTTGAAAATATAATCATTTGTTTTGATCTGACGGCAGGTGCATATAGGTGAAAGGGTGCATGTGTATTTTTCCCCCTGCAATGGACTATCACCCTGTCCAGGGTGTCGCTGTGAGCCTTGCAAACATTGAAATGCTGATTTAACCCTGATTGTATAATTGGTTAAGAAAGTGAGTGCCTTCATATGTACATTTTAATGAAACAGTAAAAGTGAGAACACCCTCACATTTTTGTAAATATTTATTCATATCTTTTCATGGGACAGCACTAAAGATATGACACTTTTATACAATGTGAAGTAGTAAGTGTACAGATTGTATAACAGTGTAAAATTTCAGTGCCCTTAAAATAAACACACAGCCATTAATGTCTAAACCATACATTTAAGCACAAGTGACAGACAATTAGAAAGCATCTGTGCATACGTGTTTAAATCTTGTCCCTAGGTACAAATTAAACAATTAATGTGAACCTACTATTTAAATAAGAAAAATTGAATAGTAATGTAACAATGTATTCAAACAATGTAAAAGAAGTACTGAACAAATATGGTCAAATTACCCTGACACGCAGACCTGAGTCTGAGTCTACACCCAGGTCACTGACACACCAGACATTAACTGCTGTTACACTGACCCAGTACCTTTTTATTTCCAAAGGTAAGGTTCTGTCGATGACCACTGGGTCAATGATTTTGCAGGCAAAATAAAGTCACATGATCATTGAACACTTACTTATCCTCCTTCTCGTAAATATTGAGCCCGAGAGCGTCCACACCCAGCCAAAGCTCTGTTCCTTTTTTGTTCTTGATGTCAAAATAGTTGACTCCATACATCTCCAGATCCTGTGCAATTTTTAAGTACTCCAACATAGCGTCCTCCCTGAAAACGATAAATACATTTTTTATTTATCCTTTTTTCCCTCAATGCTTTGTGTCATCAGGGTATAAAAAGAGACTCACTTTAGCATGCCACTGTGCTCCTCGTGCCAGACCTGGATCCTGTCCTCCCACTGTTCTTTGGAGAGATTGTGCTGTTCAAGCACTCTGTAAAAATATAGAAATATGCAGACTGGATTTGTATACTGAACAAATAATGAGTTGCCTTGACAAGTGTATCTGGACCCAATTGAAATTAATTAAATTGTGATTTCACAGAGAAATTACAGTGCAGCTCTCTACCAAGCACATCCTTTAATCATTTTTGCATACATCATTTTGTGCTTTTTTTTAACTTTTTGTCCACTTGGGGTACTTGTGTGTAACAGCAGAAAATGACAGTAGCTCACCTTCGGGCAATTGTTTTTGTTATTAAAACCATTTTAAGACACCTGTTTTGAACTATATATTGGCCAATCTAAAAACTTAAAATAGCAACAGGGTTGCCAGATTTGGTTTGCATTTACAACTTAAAGCTCTGTCATACAGATGTACATGCAGTGACCCAAAACTACACGTAATCCAGAATATATTGTAACACCAAGCTGTAATGCAAGTGAACTGTAAAAACTGATTGAATTGATTGGATCACTTTAGGATCTCGATACAACACTAATAATAACACTGCTGTTGTTAGGCAGCATGCTGTAGCCTAGTGGTTAAGGTACTAGGCTAGTAATCCAAATGTCACTGGTTCTTACTCCACCACTGCCAGGCTACTGCTGCTCGGCCCCTGACCCTCAATCACTCAGGCTATACTGTAACTGTATTGTACGTCGCTTTGAATAGAGCATTTGCTAAATGAGAAAAATGTAAATGTAAAAGTTAATGTGGTGCAGCTGTATTTGAATAAAGTTAATGGATAAATCGTGAGTAATGTTACACATTGAATAGCCAAAAGCCACACAACCCAGTCTAGAAAAATCATACATGTAGTTACTAGCAACCCCCCACTGCCCATTAACCCCGCCCCCTGCAAATACAGAAGTGCAACTGTGGAATATATTTTAAATGATCACAGCACATGCATGTGTATATGGAAAATGTTAAGAAAGAAGAAATTGCATTGCAATAATTAAAATATGTAAGTGCATGAGCAGTGCTCGTACATTTACAATTTATTTAATTCAATGTTTGTTGACTGACCTTTGGGGTAGCAGGCGCTCAGATGTGAGATAGCCAGAATTGTGCTTTTCTGGGGTGAAATCTCCATACTTGGCCTGTACAGCGTACGAGGCCAACAGCACGGCTGTCTCTGGTGGGCAGTAGATATTGTCACTCAAGATGTCTTCTTTAACTTGCATGAAAAAGAGCTTGCGTGTAATGTCTTGGATCAGCTCGTTGTCCACATCCTCGGGGTAATACTTAGCCCGGAACATAAACTGCAAGGGGGTCTCTCGTTTCACATCCTGAGATAAAACCTAAGGAAACACACAAAAATCAACAATTGTAGTTTAAATTTAAAAATATCGGGGCACCTTGTGTTATCAAACAGTACAAGGTATTGCTGAGAATATGTGAATGATTAAATGTTTGTTTGACCTGGGATGACAGACTGTGTCCTATATAACATGATATGTGATATTTAATTTTAAAAAGCCTGTTGGGGTGGCTCAGTCGCTTAGTAGGTAGCACAAACAGCCACCAGGTGAAATGAAGACATTAAATTGCCCTGTACATACCTATCCACTAAGATTCACAGACCAGTGCATTGTGGTGCTGGTCCCAAGCCCAGATAAATAGGAGGGTTGCAACAAACCAAATCAATGGGTTGTGACCCAACCCCGCAATCAAACAGGACAAAGGCTGAGGGAATAGATAAAAAGCCTGCTGATCTAATTGAACATGATATTGTTATTTCGGTGTTCTTTAGGTCTCTGGATATGACTAAATATTTAAAATACTTTTTTTAAAAACACAGATTTAAGAAGTTGTTTGGGTGTTAGTATTGTTAATTATCATATTATTATAGTGTAATAAACACTATTATAACATTATTATATGATCTTTAAATGAAATACATGCCATTAAAACGTTAATAAATCCTGACTTCAATACTGTTATGTTTAGTTTAGGAACCAGTTTCCTGGGAACAGTTACCATCCCTGACCTTGTTGGGTAGCCAATCACTGCATAGTTTGTGCACAGCTAGAACAGCTTACTTCCTAGGTCATGTGGTCATGTAACTAGAGCTCTAAATAGAAATGCAAGGCTACGGCTTTGTTTAGCATTTAAAGGTTTTATCTGTGACAAACACTAGGTGAAATGTACTGAATGACCGGTAATCTGATATGCATATTCACAGACATCAAACACATACAATAATCAAAGTAAACATACCTTTTTCTCCAGTTTCAGCCAGGTAAGGTATCCCTTGCTGTCGGTATATTGCAGCCCGAAGTACCAAATCTCACGCAGGCCCACTGTTTTGACCACCTATAGACAGAGGAACACATTAGCCCACCTGTACACTTTCCCCTCTCACAAAACAGACCAGATTCAAACTCAACTGCATCAAATACGACTGGATTTTAATATCCTAAGAAGGTGAGCTCTCATGGGAGTTGTATCAATTGTTACTGGTCACCCAGAAGGGAGTTTTCAACACTGCCCAGTATTTACAGTTTAATCAATAAATTCAATTCAAAGTCGGTTTTCATGAAAAGCTATCAAGAGTGGATCCACCCATACCTTATCAGATTCACCAACGCCACAGTCACCCGACCAAAGGCTGTATATCATGTGACATATAATGTCATAAAGTAGACATTGCCAGGGGTTACAGAACAATATTATTTAAGAATGATTTACTACCTTCATACAAGTAAACTGACCAGTACGACAATCAGTAACTCTGTCCACTTCTATGAGGCTTTTCACCTGCTTTTCTCTACCCTCTCTGGTGCACTTTTACTTGACAAGGCTGTTCAGCTTGTAATTAAAACAGTGACAGATAGCCTACATAGAATGGAATTTACAGTGTGAATGCAACATGGAGAGATAGGAGGCCATTCCACACATGCCTATGAACTAAAGTCTATAAGCTCACAAATATCTTCCTCAGTTTTAAGATTTGAAACAGGGCCAACTCAGACTTACCTGCTCAAAGAGTTGTTTGCCCGTGGTGACAGACTGGATGGCAAACTCCAGCTCAGCGTCCACTGTAGTGACGCGGACATTGACCTGGGGAAAAGCAAACAAAATACAAGTTCCTGAGGACAGGCATTAATTACTACACATAAACCAGACTGAATAAATGCCCTGACTAAGGATTTACACTAAGCCAGGCTTTCCACTACAGGTGAGGTATTTACATGAGCAATAAAAACTGCTTGTCTGTGTAGATTGATGGCAGATACACAAATAGTTACTACACATTATATTTGCTAAATGTAGCTGACATTGCACTTGGTTCGTCCCAAAAGCGGCAGTTTAAATACATGGGTTTTAGTTGAAATTAATTAGACAACTGACATACTCTAGGATATATATATATATTCTTATTTTATTATGTACAACATGATTGACACATGTCTCATCTACATAAATTTAGAAAGCTAGCACAAGCAAAACTGTAGGCTGTCACTAAGAAACTGATTTTATTCTGTCTTTTGTCATCTGCTACTGCATAGCAAGCTCAAAGACATGCTTTAAGTAAATAAAACGCTGACTTTTTAACTTAAGTTACACAATGGTTCAAAGTGGTCCATCTTTACAGCCCTGAAGAGTGATCATAAAGACGTTGTGCAACTTAGGTAATGCTTTTGAACCTCTGTCAAGGTTCACTGGCATAAAAAAGCTTAAGCAGCAAATTTTATTTAGAATGAACGGCAGGTGTCTAGAAGGAATAGAATTGTGTGAAATTGCATGTATGGTCAAAAAGACTTTAAAATGTAAAACTACAATGAATATAACTAAAACTTAAAAACTTAAAAAGCTTTTCAAATAAAACAATTTTCCTATTCAGCAATAAGAAGATGGGTAGAGCAGTGGTCAATAAAGCTATCCCACCCCTGAGTGTCAATCTGACTGTGGCTGGCTACCCCCTAAACAGACATTGTTGTCTATGTGGGGGATAAAAATCCCTGTAATGAAGTGGCACCCTTTTCCTGAGTATTCCTGCTCTGACTCATTGCACCCATAATCAGAATGTGTTAGGGAGGTGAGGAAAAAACAAGTAAAACCATAAAGATGATTATTTTAGCAGTTCAACTATCTAAAACTAAACGACAATGACTGAAATTAGAAACTTTTCAATTTAAAAACCAATAAAGCTAATGAAACCTGTATTACCATTTGATAGAATTTGTAGAGCATAGAGCCACACAAAATGGATCCATATTCAAAATCTTAAGGTGGAAAATAAATTTTGAAAACCTGTTGAAATAGGATATCTATTATTGAATATTGAAAAGTTTATCATAGCTGAACTTAAACAGCTGTAAGAATGTCCTAGTCCTCAGCAGGGGTCAGTATGACTACTACAAAATGACTTTCTACTCATTCTGAAGTACTACTTTTTTCCCCACAAAGCACTAGTCACTGTGTACATAATACTCTCCTCAAATCATTTCCACAGTATGTTTGCTCCTAACACAGGGACTTTTGTTCCTGTTTGTGATTGTGCTTTAGGTGATAGAGTATCTTCGGAATCTGAAACCTTCACCTCTACAGCTGAACAGTATTCTCTCCAATGGGAATAGTGAGAAATTATACTTCTACCTTGAGCAAGCTTAAGCCTTGAGTCTTAATTTTATACCTTATATACAATTACTAAAAGTATATTTACACTTTTGTTAGTTTCAGAGTTATATGTCAGATGTTAAAGGTTTTATGTATTTTAGTTTCCATTTCAGTAGTGGTGTTATTTCCAGTAGTGTCTGATCTTAGAAAGGAATTTCTTACACAGCACAATAAAGAGCATCTGTGGAACAACTAACATCAGGTAAAATAAGTCTATGAATAAAAATACTTCAGTATGCTAGAAATGAAGCAGATGTGGCTGTAGAAGTAAAGTAGATCTTTGGTATGTGTACATAATTATATAATTGACATGAAATATTTTCTCAAAACAACATAAGTATAGAGATTTACACATTTCTTTCACTTTTGCTTTGATTTAGAATTTGAGTCAGAATGTCAACTTTAAAGCTATAGAGCTGCATTTTTAGTCAGATAAGCTTTGTATCTCTGATATGGACTAAGACACCACTGCAAAGATCACCACAGACAACCCTTGATTAAAACCCTGATAAGAGAATCTTTTTGAAGGTTAAAGTCAATGATAATGTGACATCACACCCTGGCATACAAAAAGTGTTTAGATAATGTTTTACTTTTGTATTCATTAAACTAGAATATTGTGTCAAGGCCTATCATCATCTGAGTCTAGCTAATCTGTAAATCTACATTTTAAGGACATGTTAAATATATACCCAACTATAAGTATCTGCTTAGGCCTTAAATTCAGTGTCATTAGTAAGTACTATAACTTATATTTCTGAGTACAAGATTACTTAAACATCACTGATACACTGTCAGGGCAATAGTCATAAAACAGCAAATTATCTCACTTTTACTGCTTGAAAACGTTGACAATCATGGAACAAAATCATCACATTATAATGAAGAGAGAATTTCACTTAAACAATACCTTAGGCAGAGCAAAGAATAAAATTAAATCTAAAATGTAGGTAGGCTTTTTATGCCTTAAACCATTCTTGTAAAATACTGGGAAACCCAATGGCAACAAATATACTTCACATAAACTCTGTTTTACAATAGTAGTAAGGTTACAGTAATAATTAATAATAATTTGACTCTATAAGTACTTAAAATACTTCAATGTCAACATGGCAGGCTCAAATTGCAAACTATTATATGTGTTTCATAACTGCAGTAAAATTGTCAATTTTAAAGCCTAACTAACTTTAAATACATTTGTCATTGTTAAACATTTTTGTTAAACCTTTATTTTAACAAATATTAGTTTATTACTGTAGTTGTTAGCAGAAATGTAGTTACTATTAGGAACATGTAAATGATTGTTGCTAAAATAGCTAAAGCCAGTTCTACAGCTAATACTGGGTAGCTGTGTGTACACCAATTTCAAGTAATTAAACCTAAACTGAACATGAAGATTAATTTTTAGTTCATATTATTGAGTGACACATTTGCCAACTCGAAATCTCATCATATACAAGTATATGACACCATGGCAATGTTTAAGAGTGGTTAAAATGGTTTATAACTACAAACAAAATGACTACTAAATCTGACTAGTGTTGGCTAAATGGTTAACCATGTAAGCTTTTGTTTTCCTAACAGAAACCACATTTAGATATGAGTTCTTTAGAAACATTGCATCTTAAATCTGTATAAACGTGTAATATTGTATATCTTTAACAGACTCAGATTCTGACCTGTTTCCATACCCTGCTCCTATGAATAAATGTCCCCCAAACCCTCAGTTCAGATTATTTTATACTTCAAAGAATAAAATTAGGCATGTGTAGTTAGAAATAATACAGCATGTTGGGATGCATAGTATTCATATACACCTAAAACAAGTAGAAAAGGTTCATCTCAAAATAGCATAAGGTGGCAGAAACAATTAACAATCTGTACACAAAGTTTTTTTTTCTGCGTTTGGGCGGATCCGGAATAAATACAGGTAAAATGGCTTCGTTGGGACTTTGTGGTTCATGGATCCTCCGAGCTAGGATTTCATTTCAAACTTCCGCATAACTTCCTTACTCCCTCAAAATGACACTTGTTATTTCAGTCTATTAACTAAGAATTCGTTTTACTCTGTATACTCAGTATTGATACCTATACTGATACGTATGCTTAAGTAGTTGGACCCTTGAGTCGTTAGCCTTTTGAGTAGTTATGTAACGTCACTAATGAGAGGAAATAAGAGATTTAATATGGCAACACTGACAGGTGTTGTCCCGATTCCCTAAACGTTTAGTCTTAGTTTGTCTAAACTAAATGTTAGAGTAAGCAGTAGGGAAGATAAGAACTTACTGGTTTGGGCATGGCTGGTGCTGTCGTTGCTCTCCTGTTTGTTCGATGTGGGAATGAGTGCAGTACAGGTGAATGGCACTGAGGCAGTTCTAGTCGTTCTTCCTTGAGCGTGTGTGTGTGTGCGCGGCGAGGAGCGCTGCCTCGGGTTGAGGTTCATTTCTGACTCATTGTCAATAGATGGTGTCAGAGCCTCGCCCCGATAATGGCCACGATAAAGCCCGAGCTAGGAGCGAGCAGCCTAGTGCCAAAGCCTCACTTTAACACGCAATGGGCTAGTTTAGCAGCGCCTTAAAATTCAACCTTTGTTCCCTGGCCGAGTTTAAAGTGGAACATAGAACATGCCAGTCTCCAGAAAGCAACCGACATTGAAGAGCTTGCACAGCCAGTATGACGGTGCTGGACTGGAAGGGGCGGAGAGCGACAAGTGCACAGTAAACAGGTGTTTCTAGTTCCTGCTAATGTTGTTTCACTAAACATGAACGACTAACACACAGGTACAGGTGTCAGGAACAACTTTGTTTTAGCTTTACACTTTCACAACTGTACTGTTTTACATCTATGTACATGGACAGTGTTCTGTACAGGGTGTGTATTTGACTCTGGAACTGTGTCCACGAAAATCCACCCAGAATGACTACTTGACACAAATCGGGCGTGGTAGTATCGTTCCAGTTTTTATAATTGTTGCAGGTCACAGTGGTATGCACCCTTCAAGAGGGACTACATTCTCTCATACTGTATTAATCTGATCTGGGATTACGATAAAGTTGATCAAATCTTTTATTTGTTTAAAAATAGATTTTTTTTCAACAATTAAAAAGTTAAAAGTTTGTTCAATTTGCTGGGGTTGTATTTATTTCAATTTTACTATGTAGATATATTTTATTTATATTTGATTTTGTTACTCACATTTGACATTACCTCCAGTATCACATTGTATAAGGAATTAAACATTACATTTGGTCAGATGTCACATAAAGATTATACTTTATCAGTTCAGTTCATTGTCTTCAATCCTTATCATAATTATGGTTGGAGAGGGGTGCTAGAGCCTATCCCAGGTCTTGAACGGGTGCAAGTAACATCCTGGATGGGACCCCAGTCTCGTGCAGGACAATTCAGTGTCTCCGATCAACCTGGTAGCATGTCTTTGGACTGTGGGAGGAAACCATAGTACCCAGAGGAAACCCACATGGACACGGGGAGAACATGCAAACTCCACACAGAAAGGACCTACATTGCTTGACCCGGGGATTGAACCCAGGACCTTCTTGCTGT
>JAYDZF010000009.1:10087661-10098190 GCA_034509105.1 Microcambeva barbata | reverse complement strand
TTGTTTTGGTATTGAACTTGACCAAATATAGAAGTATTCTGACCCTCTCTGATGCCTACACCCTTCACTAACTGTGTTTGCACAAATTAGCAGCATGCACTCTCTGACATGGAGTTTGGACTAACAACAGCGGTTGGGATGTTTTCCCAGTGTTTTCTAAAATAAGAGTTGGCTGACCTCTTACGTGTACTGATGTATATTTAGGTTTACAAATAAGCCAGAGTATTTGCTGGGTAGGCAGATGAATCCCAATAGTCTGTTTTCCTTGAACTTGAAGTCCCATTTAAGGTTAATCAGTGAATAATAATAGAGATGCAGCTACCAATTATGGTCTCAGATTATGTTTTTTTCTCTCTCTTCTCAGGTATGCTGGACCGAATTGTTATGCTCTGAAAAACCCATCATACATCATGGGGAAAGACAGGACTTGTATTTTGTGTGAAATAGTCTACAGCTCCAAACAGGTAAAGTTTCCTTTACATAATTGTGTTACATTTTCATTACTAAGATAATAACTAGCTGTGCTTGATAGTTAATCTTAATTTTCAGATATTTCTTTCCAAGCAGCCCATTTACAGAATAAAATACAAGTAAATCCAAAAGTAAATCCAGATATCCTTGATAAAATTAATTCTTTGCAATTTAACCCAGAAATTGATGTAAATTTTCTTCTTTTACTTTCGTTGGCCTCCATTAGCGGTTGCCATGTGGATCATGGTTTGGTTTATGTGTTGAACTCTGAGTGGAAACCGGAGCACCCGGAAGAAACCCATGCAGACATGCTGAGAAAATTGCAAATTCCACACAGTAAGGGCTCGGACCGTCCCACATGGGAATCAAACCCAGGCGACAATGTGGCCCATCAATGTAATCTGTCAAAAAACTTTCAGAAATGCCCAAATGCACCAAACATGAATTCTAAATGTATCCCAGGCTTATTGACAGTTTTGTTAACTGTACTATCTTAGCCTTTTTATACTGAAGCATCTGTCCAAAGAAGAAAGAAGCTCATTTTCAACAGCAACCTGATGAGTGTTTATCCTTTTAATTCTTTTGTGTATGTATTTGTAGGAGATGGATGAGCATATGAGAAGTATGCTGCATCACCGGGAACTGGAGAATCTGAAAGGCCGGTTAGTAACTGTTCATGGGATTTAATGTTATAATGAGGTTTATTATTGAAAATATATAGTACTGATATGTAATATATTATGAAAGCTATATAACCAATGAGTCGAGGTGGGTTTTTAACTTTTACAGATATTGTGCACTATGTTCATGTAAATAAGTGTAATATGCGTGATCTTTAAAACAATGTTATGTGAGAGGATTAATTGGTTTTGTCTAAGAAAGCTTATCGTCCATATTTCGTGCCATCTGATTTCTGATGGAGCAGTCGGAGAAGATCTTGTGATGTGATGATGTAAAAGCAGTGATGGATCAGTAGGGACATGCCTATCCAAAAACATCTGCTGATGGTATTAAAAAGTTGGTACAATGCTGGTAAAACGAAAATAGAAAAGTGATGTGGTTTGTTTTGGACGTACTTAATACATTAAAAAGTTTGGAGTTCAAATGAAATTTTAAATACATCACATCGAGTCTCGGCTCTGCCTGCAGTCATATAGAGGCGTGGTCTATAGGCGCTCTCCCATGACTTTGCAATTACAACCTCTGCTGGCTAATTGATACTACTTGAAAAGTGCATTGATCAGGGTGTGTCTCTCCATGAACATTTATGATTTGCACACACACTTTTAAAGTGCAGGTGAAAAATGCATCGGGCTGCTAACCACGAGTCGGAGGGGGTGGATTAGCTTCATTCTTCTCAATCAGAGCAGGGTCGGCATTTGTAAAGAGGAAGCATGACACAATCGAGAACTTGGACGGGCTAAATCAGGAGGAAAAGGGGAGAAAGTGCGTAAACAGAATTATAAAAAATAAAATAAAATGGAATATTTCATGTACAGGTTTAAAGTTGTTAGGTATTGCATCTTTTCAAGTTAAAGAGAGACCAGAATGTTTGCAGTGGAGCAGAAAGTTAATTCCACCAGCCAGTAGATCATACACTAAAGCAACAGAATATTGCCTTATAAGCATGTTTGGTTCTAGGGAAAGAGATGGGCGAGGTTCTTCAGTGGAGGCTAAAGATCTGAGCTGGTGTGGAGATATGTTTCTAAATAAAGGAACCTAATCTGAAGCAGATCCCTTTCTGGCTACAACGGAAAAAAGCTGTTAAAATGGTTACCTGTTGTAAATCTTTAGTATGAATAATAAACATTCTTTTTTGACAGACCTTGCCTTTGACCTAGTGTTAAAGTTAAAGCTGACAATCTGAAGAGACTACATGACGAGCTCATGTTATCGGTCCTAAGAAGGACAAGCTCAGGCAGCTGCCATAGCAGAAGCGTATATATAGGCACATTGGAAACAACAGGCGACTCCAGCGTAGAGCAACTGTATCTCATGTGACCACCGGTAGGTCACCGGAATGTGAAAAGTGAGAATAGGGTCAGGGGTAAAGGCAGTAGCCGTGTTTGTTTTAAAGAAATCAGAAATAGCAAAGTCTTGATTTTTGTTTACAGATATGCACTTTAACATTTCAGTCGTCTGCTGTGGCTGCAAGGTGAACCTAAGCAGATTTAGTTTTCCACTGCAATGGTATCATTATTGGATTGAGCATATTGTCTGTTTAGTTGTGAGCAGAAGCTTGTAGGGAAGGAGGGCTACCCATAAAAACTAGCAGGAGGGATGTAAACAATCCAATCAACCAAACTGTTTTGTTTCCCAGATTCTTTCTCCTTATTATAAAAATGTTAAATATCACATTGGTTCAGAAATTCAGTTTCAGTGTTGCTTCCCCTACTACCTACAAAATGTTTCATCTCCTACTTCAGGCCTGTTGAACCTTGTGCAGAGAGCTTTCAAAAACAATGCACTCATTTGACCTAGTTTAGGTGAAATAGGCCAACTGTCTATAAAACATCTATCAGCTCACGAGGCTGACATTCAGCCGAGAAGCTCTGGCGGCGTATTGGGATTTGCAACAGACAGCTGCCCGTAGCTCATATTACAGCAAATGCTATTGGGACCCACCCTCTAAAATTGGGAAATGGGAGCAAGAGACACAGACAGAGAATAAGCGAGAGAGAGAGAGAGAAGGGGGGGGAGGAAGTGCTGTGCTATTATTCATAGTAGGGTGCTTGCTCAGAATTCACAGCAGAGCACAGTAGACCATCGTAACAGCGTGCAAGGGCTCGGCTGCACAGAGAGGGTACTGTCCTCTCCCCAAGCTTCGGGCTCTCTCTGTGGCCCGGAAAACATCATGCTGGAGGCTCGCTGCCTGCTGGAGGTACCTTGCCATGCTGTGCTACTCCAGGCATGAAACGAAGCCCTAAAACCCATTACATGATCAGGAAGATTCAGCTGTTTGTTTTTGTTTGAAATTTTAACACATCGGAAATAAGTCAGTTTGCCTCCTGATCGTTTAAAGTCTCTTGTTTTATTTCATTGGGTTTTTTTTATTCATTTATTATTTTGAAGAAGAAACATCAGTATTTCTTTCTGAAGCACAAAGGGAATTATTTTCCTCCTGGATTTAAAATCTTCAATCTCAAGCTCATTTTGCCGAGCAGTTAGCCATGCCTGAGGGTAGCATTCAGCGGCCACTATCTCCATTCCTTCCCAGCGACTGCGGGCACGAGTGCCGGACATGCGGGGTGACCGTGCCGAGCCTAACCGAGTACGCTGATCATATCTCCAGTCCCATGCACAAACAGCGCGTGGAGGCCTACGAACGCCAGACGTCCAGATCAGACAGGGACGAGGAGTACTTCAATAAAGAGATGATCGAGCTCATTGAGAAACGCAAAGAGTTAATCAGGTAAGATTTTCAATCTGTTTTTCCCAAAAGCTTAGTTTCATTGGAATTGGTTTTAAGATGGCATGTCACATCTCTAAATAAATGTGATAGATCTTTAAGCAGACACCAGTAGATTTCGATCCCCCTTTAATTCCAATAGCGCAGTAATTTGAATATACGTAGTTTGCACTTTCATTAAAAGCTTGATTTATAACAGCATTACAGTCATTTGTTTATTATTAAACATGGATCTGTATATAGTGAGTGCACAATAAACATCGGAAAAAGGTCTGCCATGTTTATGAGTATAGTATAATTAATACTGTTCATTTCATGGATCTTGTTTAAAAATACAGATTTTACAATTTAATCAAGTGGCACATTTTACAGTCATTATTAAGGGACACACAAACTGCATGAGGCAATAAATAGAAGCTACAATACACAGCATAGCATACATTTAATAGTTCAATGTAAACCTAGAACATCCACAAACTGTAGTGCTTTACACTGCAACCAGGTGGCACGGTGGCTAAGTGAGTAGCACTGTCGCCTCACAGCAAGAAGGACCTGGATTTGATGCCCAGGTAGGGTCCTTTCTGTGTGGAGTTTGCATGTCCTCCCTGTGTCTGTAGGGGTTTACTCTGCGTGCTCCGGTTTCCTCCTACAGTCCAAAAACATGCACATGAGGTGAATTTGAGATACAAAATTATGTCCCTCTGACTTATTGGACATTTTGACTAGGAGATTGCTAACTGTGTAGGATTGCCAGGACCACCTCATAGTTACGCCGTAAATGCATGGCACTAAAAGCTACACAAATTTTACCTTGTTTAACACAAACCTGGCTTAGCAATTTGCAATTTACACAGTAAAAGGTTCGTCTTGATTGTCACTGCCATGAATTAATTAATACACTATAGTGTATGTTTGTTCAGGTTATTAGTGACGGTTTAAGTATTAAGACTGTCCTCTTTTGTTGACGTCTTTCCTCAGCCATGTGGCTTCAGTTCTATATTAAACTGAACTGCACTGCTGGAATCATGTGTCAAAAAGCCTAAAACAGCCATACACTCTCACTCACACACCAATGTTCCTACCCCATACCCTTCTACAGCCTTGAATATTATTGCATTCTTACCCTCAAAAATTACATTTCTTTTCTTTTGCCTGTTTATCGTAGTGCAGCCTGATTACAGTGCAATGTCTGGAAATTGACACTTGTTTAGAATGGAGAGCTAGTAATTGTAATGCGAAAAACTTTAATGCGAAATTGTAATGTTCTTTAGAAATGTGGGTAAAAATATAATTGATTTGTCTTATCCGACTTCATAAGGAGATCAAGGTTAATGGAATATGACTGGGGAGCAAACAAGAACAATACAGCACCCATTGAAATTTAAAATATAAATGTTTTTATACAAAATTTTCATTTTGTTGCACTTCCGGGCAGTATTCCTTAAGCACTCCAGCACTGAGACTATGAACAACTTTGCTACCATGTCTTAATATGATCTAGAATAGAGCCCCATATTTTGTAAAGGAAATAATGAGATCCCATCAGAGAGAATCTTTTTCCAGTTTACCACAAGTCTCTGTACTTTTTGATGTACTACCTTAGAAAAGAGGAAGCTGCCTTAAAGAAAGCCAAAGAGGAAGAGGAGGCAATGAGGAAGTGGCAGGCCATGAAGGAGCAGTGGCAAGGTCAGAGACCATGGCATCGTCAGCAAGCAGGGGGTGGTTCCTGGGGCTGGCAATACGGCGGTGTCACCAACTGGCAAGAACCTCGACCAGGCCCCGGTCCTAACCATTGTAACTGGAACAATCGACAAAACAAGAGTGCCACATGGCATGCTGGGGGAACGCCTGCCCTGCACAGATGGGAATCATTTAATGGTCGCAGTGGCAGTCTGCACAGTAGAGGAAACTATTGGGGAGAAAGAGAAGGTGCATTTATTGGTTCCCCTTCTCAGCAGAGAATGGCTAACAAAGAAGATAACAGAGGAAATTATGAAAGAAGCAAAGACTACAATTTGCAACATACCAAAGATTTTAAAAACAACATGCACATGACTGACCATCTTAATTCATCATCTAGAAATTACACTAACCAGAAAGCACACCAAACAACTAAGAGACATAAAAAGGACCCCCACAGCCAGGAATGCTCTGGTGGAGCAGTTAATCTTGGTAAAGGCAAAGGCTCCAAAACGGACAAGGCAAATCGCTGGGCACCATATCCTCCATCAGGGCTTGGAGAGTCTTCCTCCCAAGTTAATAATCAGCCACCTTCAGAAAAAATACATTTAGGCTCTCTTGAACTCAGTAAGTACAGACGTCTAAATTCAAGCAACCAGGACTTGGAAGGCCAGTCCCAGACAGGTCTTGGAAGCATTGCTCAAGGGCCCACTGATTTCCAACAAAAGAAAAATAAAGAAGGCAAAAATCAAAGTGGCAATGCCAAAAAGAACAAAGGAAAAAAAAAGAGGTCCAGTCAAACATCTTCATCCTCATCATCCTTGCCTTTAGACAATCCCCAAACACACAGTCTCAAGCATTCCGAAAAACATGCCAGTTCTAAGCGGGGGTCGCTGACCAATGTCAGTAGAGCTTCAAGTCATGAATCTGGTGAATCTAAACCTTTAAAGTATCCTTATTCTGAAGGCCAGACCTCACAAGCTGCATCACTTGACCCAGAGCAGGAACATCTGCTTTCTGAAAAGTTACGCAAAGCCAAAAAGACCAGACTGCACAAACAGACCTCTGAAGAGAAGTCTCTGTTGAAGGACAGAGATGCTGAGTTGCATATTGAGGAAGATCAGATGATGGGAATTTCAGGGCTGGATGAAGTGAACGATCTATCTTGGAACAAAAGAAAATCAGAGGAGTACAGTGGAAAAGGATTTCTTGACAGAAATCCCACAGAGCAGTACTTATTAACAGAAAACACGTTTCAGTCTGAGAGCTCTTCAGATAACATCAACCTGTCTCTGCAGTCTCTGCAAGTCAGCACCTCCACCATGGACCAGGAGGAGGAGGACAGGTGCGACGAAAGAGAAAAGCTTCAAGATAAAGAGATGCAAGTCATGGATGAAGGACTTTGCTCAGACAGCGAGTGCAACCGGAGCAACAACACCCTGTCTGCTACTGGTTGCTCTGTTCCTCCTCTGAACAAGATTTCCCTTCCCTCCAGTCTCAAACGAGACCTGAACCGGCACATTAGCCAGAAGGGAAAAGCAATTGCTCATGAACCAAACCTGAACATTGCAAGACGCATCAGAAACTTGAGTGGCTCACGGAAAAGCGAAAGTGAGAAAGATCCATCGCTCAAGCCCACCCTGCGGCAGCTCATCAGCTCCTCTGCCTCCAGAAGAAACGTCAACTGGGACCAGGTCTATCAAGAGGTGTACCGAAAAAAGCAAGAGCAGGGCAAAGGCTTGCCAAGGTAAATAATTATTCTGTTTGTTTTATGCTGGTTTGATTTGGTTTCAGCTTTATAGTAATTAGGATAAATTTGCTTCTTCTCAGGTTTGGTATTGAGATGGTACCCAATGAGCCAGACGGTCCAAGTCACATGGAAGAAGACATGGATGTCCCTCTCTCTGAGGGTTTCCATTGGGATTCTCTGGTTGACTTTAGCTCACCGATTGTACCTGCACGCAAACGAAGCCTGTCTGAAAGTAGCATGGTCGCCAATACGTCTGCTGCACCCTCTTCTCTTCTTGCTGAACTCCCAGCTGCCCGAGACTCACTAAACAACTCTAAACCAATGCTTCAATCCATTCGCACAGCCGACGAGAAGGATTGCAACATACAAAAGAATAGTCAGCGGCTATCCCCAGCCAATGTACAAATAGATCCAATAAAGGATCTTTTAGATGAGGAAAGTAGTTCAGTATCGGGTACGGAACAGAATGACTTGCAGAGTGGAGGGAAGAAACGTAGAGCAGTGGGGGTAAGTGTTTACACCCCTCTCTCTTTTTGCATTGTCTTTGGAAACACCCCTTTTCCTTTACACGTTGCCAACCTTACCTAGATGCATAGCATTCACAATGGTTGAGTAGACCCACAGGCTAGCATACACATCCTCTCATGGATAAAGCTGCTGACCACATCATTAACCCAGCCAATGGCGAATATCTTTATTAACACTTTGCTCTGCCTATCATGGTCTCTACACAGCTCAGACAATGACCTGTACCAAAAGCTGTTTGTTCTATAATCATGTTGTAATTTTATCATATGTTGTCAGACCTGATGTTTGTTTTTCATCTTCCAGGATTTGGTTTCTCCAGAAATTACTGATTTAGAGTGGAAAAATAAAAGACAAAAAATGAAACCCAAAAAAGGTAATTGTGAGTTTGACATTTTGTTGATCTAAATATACCATGCATTGTTGATATATTTTTTTTATTCTCTTCTACTACACAGAACAATCTCAGCTGGATGAGTTGCTGAGTGTATCACTGCGAGAGGAGGAACTGAACAGCTCGTTGCAGACAGTGGATAACAGTTTGATTCAGGCCCGCGCTTCTCTACAGGCAGCATATCTTGAAGTGCAGCGTCTGCTAATGGTCAAACAGCAGGTCAGACCCCATGAAAGAAATGCCTACACTACATGGCTGAAAGTATTTTAGGAATAGCAATGCTGCAGTTGTGATAAATGATGGGAATTGGATTTTACTAATGCTACAGACAATAATGATATCGGAGAGTCATAGCATTAGTGAGGTCAGGGACTTCTGTTGAATGAAAAGGCCTTGCTTTTAGCTGTTGTTCCAACTTTTCACTTGGCTGTTCAGTGACATTGGCTGCAGGGCTCCGTGCCAGCCACCGGAGTTTATTTTTGGCCAACCTATCAGGCCATGTGTTGATGACATGATCAGAGTCGCATGTGTGGCAATTAAAAACAATATAATGAATCAATTTTCCCTTAAACAGCAGAAGACACTGGTGCTATTCACATCACCTGGTTGACATCACTACAACGTTGACTGGTTCGAAAACGTCCAGCCAAACCTTCTTTCGTTTTTTTTAACCTGAAAGGGGGAAATGTGAAGTTTTGTTTTGCAGGGTTTGTACCTATTTCAGAAATAAAAACATTCATTATTTACGTAAATCAAAGATAAGCACAAATGCATACAAGTATTTTTTTTTACATTTTTTAAAAAGAGAAATTGTGAACCCAGTGTCATAAATCGCTTAGCATTGGGGTAGAGTGGGTAGAGTGTATAGTTACATCCCTAATTATGAACAGATCAATGTATTAATTATGTGGTGTCCTCATAATTTTGACCATATTCTGTGTGTACATGTATGTATTTTAAACCTTGACTCATTGTGACTTTTCCCCAGGTAACCACTGAGATAAGTTCTTTGAGAACCAAGCGTATAGAAATTCTGCAAAGCCTACAAGGTACAAAATTCATAAAAACATAATTAGGGGACGTTACCTATATGTGTAGGTATTTATTTTATTTCTTTATCAGATGGCTTTGAATGCCCACAGTCATCAAGAAGCAGTGAAGAAAACCCAAATGGGGATTTTTCATCCACGGCTAAAACTGCTTTGAGTAATCCTACAGTTTCTCCTGAAGTTCTCATACCGTCACCTGTTTCCAGCCCAGCCCCTGTTGCTATAAAACAAGAACGCCTCTCGCCTGTGACTATCGGGCCACTGAGGCAATACACTGACAGCTCCATGGCTGGCCCTCACAGTACCACACTGGAGAAATCTGCATGTGCACAAACTAACAGTGGTAAGAGTACCCATAATACTAAAACCTTGCTTTGTCTGTATTGCCTTGTTAATTTATTAGTCAGTAATGAGTTATTTTCTTGGGTTTTGGTCACAGACAACTCCTCCTCATGCAACATTAACTTACTAAAGGAGTTTAAATCTGACCAGGAAGCTAAAGGCATGTCTTTGACAGCAGCCAGCTCTGAGCCCTGGTTACTGGAGTCTCCTGCCCAGCAGTCTCGTCGAGCTTCTCAAGAGCAAGTGTTAGACCCTCCTTCAATTCCAACCCCTTCCAAAATTTTACCAAACCCTGTTTCTCCCAAGCCCTCCCCACCTCTGGATGGCCAGGACTCTATGGCTAGCAAGCGTGTGAGAAAGTTCAAGAAGAAAAGAGTCCCGAAGAATGCTCAGGTTAGCAAACAGCCTGACATCAGTGACTCCGAACTGGATGCCAGCCAGCCCACTCGACCTCAACGCAGAGTGCGACAGCGTAGACGCTTCAGTGGTTCCAATTCCTTATCCTCTTCTGCTGAGAAAAAGGAAGAGAGCATGGAGGTAGCAGGGGCACCAGATCAACCAGAGGCAAAGGGATTAGCACTGGCTTTAGATGAGAAAGTGACCCAAGACTCCGACTCTTCAGAGCTAGAGATGGTGGAACTCCCAAAGGCCGGACCAACCGAAGTGGTTAATTTGGACTCCGATGAATTGGGAGAAAAGGATAAAGCAAGTCTTTCTCAAGATTTTAAGGAGCCTGCCAACGAAGAGGCAGATGCACAAAACCTTGCTTGCAATGAAGTCACCTCCACCAGTGAAATTGACACCAGAAGTGCAGTCGGGACCTGTGAAAGGTAAATAAATAGGTTTCAATTATGTAAGAACGATAAGGCAAAATAAGATGGTTGTCCATATCACATTATGTTATCATGA
>JAYDZF010000009.1:9730362-9744201 GCA_034509105.1 Microcambeva barbata | reverse complement strand
AAAAACTCAGGGCAGCTAGGAACCTATCCCCATTCTCAGTGGATACAGACACACCACACAGATTTTGGCTCATCTAAGAAAGCTTAAGAGCCACCATATTGATCTCCTCACTGTGACTAGAACAGTTTTACATACTCATTTTTTGATAAACATTTTCAGAATTTTGATTAGGAGCTAGATTCTATATAGTATTCTATAAGTATAAGCACATTTAGAATTTCTCAACACCACCAACACTTAAAAAGGTGTGTGTACCACTTCGTAACATTTTTTCAAAACTACATATTTAATCATATGGGAACGGAGGAAAATAACTGTTGCTGTTTTCAAGACTTCTCAACAGTTCCATGCTCACCATTGATTCTCCTCCTCATGCATGCTCTACATTTTCAATAGAAGATGAATCTGGACTACAGGCACTTTTCTGATTCTGTGTTAAGTGACAATGATTTTTCAGAGCTTCTCAAGCCCATGTAGCCATCATAGAAGCACAATGCCCTAACAAAGTTTAAGCCTTTGGTAGATGCTCTCTGTATACTTGCGTGTTAACAGTTAAACTGCTCATTTTGGAACCATTCCTGTCACACCATTTTTTTGCATAACCTTTGTGTTTTCTCGTACAATGAGGTTTGTCAGTAAAAACATAGATTTTTTTTATCATACCGTACGTTTAAATAATAAAGTGATTTTAAAAATGTACAGCTTTAATTGCACATTTAGAACACGTCCCAACTCCTCTTTAAATTGAGTTTCTCTATCAATATATAACCTGCACGTCAGGGCTGACCCTATTTCCAAAAATAGGGTTCTAATCTTAATGTGAATCATGTTAGCTGACATGTTTGGTAGTGCAGCTTTACTGGAGCTCAATTTCCCAAAGCTTCAGAAAACAATGTTCTCAATCCAGGTGAATAGTCCCAGCTGACACCATTATCATGATAAAATCCATTCAGGCTCCTATTGAACAACAGTCTTTATCCAATAGAAATATGAATTGTAACACCAATTCAAATTAGTTTAATCACAAATGCAAATCAGCAACCACGAATAATGAAGTATCTGTTTGTTCAGTTCAGCTGATAAAGCAGTGCTGACAGAAAGTGTCATTTTAACGTTAATCTTAAACTGGACAGCATCGAAACATTTTTTTACCAATAACAAATAATATTATTTTATTAACTTTCATTTTGATAATAAACACATCCATGAGACAACTGGGGGACCATGTCCAAAAAAGCTTTAAGATAATCGAGAACCTGTTCATATCAATGAATCAGTACACATTTGCATTAAAAATCAAATAATTTATTTATACTTTTTTGAACAAAGGCTGTTGTCCACTTGAAATAATAAAATAAAAAAAAACCTAAGCAAAACAAGTAAAAGGTGACAGAGTGGGAGAATAATGGGCATGCAGATCTCTTGGAACTACATAGTGACTGAAAAGCAGGTCTTCTTTTCCAAAGCTACAAACAAAATGATCAAACACACAACATGAATAAAACTATTTTTTTTCAATGAGAATTTTCTGGTGTTTTTTATTCACCTCTTTAACCAAAATGTTACCACAGCACACAAATCTGAAAAAAAGTCCACATTTATTCATCAGAAAGTTTTCATATCCAGCTAGAACCGGCCAGCTGTTGCCTAAATTCAGTTGGGTTAAATGTAATGGTCATACATCTCTTGAGAACATAAACATCTATAGAACTGATCAGCTGCCAAAAATGATTAATAACATTTTAATTTACCCATACATTTTAGGTAATCAGGAAACACTGGATACATCGTCTTTACACAACAACTTATTTATGTCCTGGAAACTGCCTGTTTTTTAATAAGATGGGGTCCTTGAATGAAGCTTCTAATAAGAAAGGGGGCGACAGGAGAACTGGACACAGACCAAACACCTGAACCAATTTGCTTACACGGAGCCTGGCATGTGTCCAGTACGCCTAGCAATGATTCAGCCTCTTGTGTTTAGAAATTCAGTTCATTTTAATCTAGCGATTAAAAATAAATGTTCCAGCAGCTCGTTTGCCAATGTGTACAAAAACTACTTTCGTCAAATCTGCATAAACCGCAGTTCTGATTTGAAAGCAAAAAGGATCAGTAAACAAAAGCAAATCTGTTCTTTTTAAAGAGAAGGAAACACATACAAAAACAATTTAAGGTGTCCGAATTTAGACTTCAATTCTTACAATGAATGAAGATCCTAAAAAGCACAAAACTCGCTTTACCTTCGCATATCCACAAATCGAGATGGTAACTGGTGTGCTGATTCTACCGCCCCCTGCTGTTCTACAGAAGGTTATACAGTAGGGCTGATCTTTTCTCCTAACGATGTTGTTTTTAATAAATGCATTTAAAGATGGCATGCGGTTTTGCTTTTCAGTAAGAATCTGCACGGTCGAACAAAAAAAATAATGTATGGCAGCAGGATGAAGAAAGACAGCCTTTGTTGTATTAAGATGTAATAATAAAACCACTTTTTGCTACCTATTTAAACGTTCATGGTGCTGATGGTGTAATCGACTAAAAAGTTAATTTAACACACCATTAGAAAGTCTTCAAATAAAAAAGCATCCGAAAATAATGCAGTGAATTCTAAATGAGCAGTGCTTAACTTTCCAGAACAGTTTAATGATCTTCCTGCTTTAATGATACGAGTCCACATGCACTTCTCACTGAATGATGCAACACTGTGTCGTTATAATGAATACGAGTCTAGCTGGGAAAAAAATCTTTCAACTGTTAATGCAAATTTGATCAGGTTTTCTAAACAACAAAAGCATTTTCTCATGTATAACCAAATCAAAGAATTCTACTTTGAGTGAGTATAATGGTATCAGACCATAGCAGATATTTAGTATGTTTTAAAGATAATACATTTAGGGGGAAATAGTGATCCTTAGTAACCATTTTATCATGGTCACAGTCAAAATGTATCCGGAGCTCCGAATGTATGTTAAGTTGGAACGAAACTGCACCTCACCAGTAAAGCATTTCAGCCTCACTTACAGATCTGTGGCAGGACAATGTGATGCAGTGGTAAATATATAGATATCCAATGCTGCTTTCAAATCTATACATTGAATTGAAAAATCTCCCAAAAAGCACAAAGCTGAACAGGCATATTTTGTCATGGATCACTGAATGTGAAATTCTTAAAACTTGCAAAGTGATCCCGATTTGTTCATTTAATTTAAGGAAACTGGGGAGTCACAGTTTAACTGTGCACTTCTCAAAAGAGGCTGAATAGAGATAAAGAGGGACATTTTAGATAAACTTTATCTTCCTTTTCAGTGCCGGTGAACATTTTTTATAATTTTGTTGTGTTAACAAAATGCAATGCAGAGGCGCAGCTAATTTGCACAGTTAAACAATTAATGAACTTTCAAGTAGACACACGTAGTTAAACTGATTCAATGTACCAGTTGCTCCCCATGTTTATTACAGATGTGTTAAGGAAAAGCATCAATCTGGGCATCTCTGATTTTACTAGACCACACTAAGCGAGTTCTTAGCAGACGGCAGGAGCTGAACGATACTAATCATAACTAAATTAAATTAGAACTAAATTGAGAATAAATAGCCAGGTTCTGGGTGGACACTTTATAAGTATAATGCAACGTCTACTTTTCCAACAAGTGCATTTTTATCTCGAGCAGCTGTGGTACTCTGCTCTGGGTTTAGATATATGAATTAAAAGACGCATATAAAAGAATAGACCCCAAACACAAACACACACAATGCTAAAGGCTGTAACACAACCAGAACCTTTGACATCCCAGGTGACCATTTTCCAAAAACAACAAAAAAAGAAAAATAATTGTGTAGGTTCTGTTTTTGTTTAATTATTTTTGACAATAGAAATTTATTGTCCATCCCTCAGTTACAATTATTCATAAAAATAAAAGAAACAGGGGGTGCCTTGCATGTTATCTATCAGCACGATACAGTTCAGCACGACTCCTAGAGTTAACACTAATGTCCTATTCATTCCTCATTAGCTGATCCAATCTCATAGCAGCCTGCAATCAAGCATTTATTCACCACACCACAAATTCACCAGCTTTTCCTCTAGGGAGTCTGCAACTGTTAAATAAACTGTCAAATATGAGCATCCCCTTTTTTTGCAATATCTTCTCTCGTTCTCTGAAAGGTACGTAAAACTCTTTATAACATTTTGCTCTTTTTCATGCGGGCCGAATCCCCGCTGTGGCTTGCTGGAGGCCGACTCTCTGTACTCACTGGGACACAGGGACAGGAGGACAGAGGACCGGATGGACAGTTACGGAGGTCACTGATGGACTCAGCGCAGCCAGAGTTTTAGCCGGAGAGCATCCACTCCATTTAAATAGTATCTGAAGAGCCGCTTGTCCCTGACGAAGCCCAGGTTCTCGTAAAGTTTCAGCGCCGATTTGTTGGTGATTTCAGTCTCCAGCACCACCTGTACGGAAGAGTGGGGAAACATGAGAGACGGGTAAGATCAGGTGGGAAGCCATGGTTAGAAACAAGCACAAACTCCTGTATAAAGTTTACAGAGTTTGTGCATTATGACTGAGACCTGCATATAAAAGCTTCACCTGCAGTTTGGTTCACAAGTATTTAGTTAACGGGTTGTATAATTGGATAAAAGGTAGTAAAAGGGGTGGGAGAGGTACTGGACTAGTAATCTGAAAGTCGCTCGTTCAAGCCCATAACACTCAAATACAATAGTGTAACTGTAATGGACGTCACTATGGATAGACACATCTGCTGAAATGCTGAAAATGACCAGTGTAGAAATTGGACATGTAACATCACATACTGGCTGGTTCCTAAAAAAGATAAATTGGTCATAAAATGCCAGTCCACATTTATATTTTAATCATATGTAAAATGTACTGATCTACAGTGTTACACTGACCAGGCAGAGTGATAGTGTGTATAACTGATCATCTCTTCACCATGGTAGCTGTTAGTGGATGTGATATTTAAGGCAGCAAGTGAAGATGTTGATGTGCACGTTTGACAGGAACTTTATTGCGATGGCTAGATGACCGGGTCAGCGCATCTCCAAAACGGCAGCTCTTGTGGGGTGTTCCACGTCTGCAGTGGTCAGTCTCTAAAGTGGCCCAAGGAAGAAACGGTGGTAAACTAGCGACAGGGTGGGGTCAGGGCTTATCGATGCACATAAGAAGTGAAGGCTGACCCATGTTGTCAGATCCAACAGACAGGCTACTGTACTGCCAAATACTGGTTCAGATCAAAAGTTTTCTGAATAAACAGTGCAGCACATATTGTCATTTAGGGGGCAACAGATTAGTATTAGAAAGGTGGTTGTAATGTTATGCCTGATCAGTGCAAGATCAAAGTGCACTCTAGCTCTAAGGTTTATTCCTGTCATCATTATGTCTTACCTCATCACAGTCTCCTTCCACCATAGCATAAATGGCCTTTTTAACAAGGTTGGTACCTAAAAACAGAAACCATTTAGTTACACTAGCCATGAAATAATGAAGATTTTATTTTACTTTTAGATCCTAAATACACTTGGAGAACACTTATTGGAACACATGTATTATTTGATGGGCTACACCTACCATAGAGGCGACACCGTGGTTAAGTGATTAGCACAGTCGCCTCACAGCTAGAAGGTCCTGGGTTTGATCCCCATGTTCTTCCTGTGTCTGTGTGGGTTTCCTCCGGGTTCTCCGGTTTCCTCCCACAGAAACATTCGAGTGAAGTGAATTGACTATGCAAAATTGTCCAGGACCATGTTCTAATTAAACCTGTGTAGTGATGAACCTTGTGTAGTGAGTAACGGAACCGAGTGTATTAAAATCCTAAAAAAACAAACATCTACCATACAGGCTGTGTAGAAATACTGGCTGTGGTCAAGAGCTACACTAGATGGAAGTACAATATTCACCAATCAAAGAAGGGAGATCAGATGATGTCTGTGTAATTGGTTATCCTCAGCACTACAGTGGTAATGACTAGTGTGTGTGTTGTTCTGGATCGAGTGTAATAGGTGTGGCAGTGTTGCTGGATTTGTAAATACTTTTTCCCCAGCCATTTCCATGCACAGTGTGTGTTAATCTTATGTGTCAGTCTTTTATCAGCGGACCCTTTTAAGACATTGTTGGCTTTATATTTTTGTTGAAGCGCTACTTTTCATTTAGCATTGACATTGTGCAATTTAAAAATCCCTACTAAAAAACACTACTGCACTTAACAGCAAGAATACAACACACAGTTCGGTGTCATGATCAGGTTATGGGGAGGCTCAGTGGGTAGCGCCATCACCGCTCAGGAAGAAGGTCCTGAGTTTGATTCACAGGAGGAGCGATACAAATTCTTTCTGTGTGGAGTTAGTATGTTCTCTGTGTGGGTTTCTTCCAGGAACTCCGGTTTCCCCCACAGTCCAAACGCATGCAGTTCCTGACTGTGTTTGATATTAAAAACTTAACCTGATGAATCTTATGTAACCAGTATCCACACCTACTGTCATGTATGTAACCAAAGTGTGTAAAATATGCCTTTAAATACTAATAATAGGAAAGTACTAATGAATAATGATGACGGTACTGGGCTGGTAATCAGAGGGTAACCAGTTCAAGTCTCATCAAGGCCCTTAACCCTAATGTTGTAATCATTTTACAATAGTAAAAGATCCTGCTAAATGCAGAAAATGTTATAATAAAAAATACATAAATCAAGTTCCAGTGTTGAGAACATGGTCGACCACCCAAATAACATCTGCATTAAAGTACAGGAGGTGGAAGGTGCTGATTATGCACTAATCAAAGAATGTTCATACCAGGTATACTTAATAAAGTGCTTAGGGAATGTCAATTTAGGAAAACCACGACTGTTACTGTAATAATGTGCTCAATTAAACAGCACACTACATCCCAGTAAACTTAGTGAGTGTAAATCAAATCTGACAATCAACCTCCAAATTTAATTCATTAAACATGCTGCAACAGAAACAAATCTGATGCAACAAAAATATGTTTGAGCAGAGGCTTACCACAGCCTGTGTGTTTTTCAAATTCAAACCCAGGTGATATTTGGATGACTGCCTACACAACCTGTTTTTTAATACAACTAAAAGGTTATCTCATTTGAAAATGGAAAAAAGCATACCAATGCCTTTCCTGCGAAATTTGGAGTCCACAGCAAGCATGGCGATGTAACCTCGCCTGAACATCTTCTTGTGCATGTCCAGCTTACACACAATGGCACCAACACAGTTTTTCTCCACCATGGCCTGTGATTCAAGAGAGGGTTAGAAAAGAGCCAAAAGCAAATCAGCATACAAATGAATTCTTAAAAAGGTCCAAATAAGTGTGAGGAAAAATGCTTTAGCATACAATAAATTACATACACAAGTGGAAATCTTTCAAATCAGTTTGTTCTGTGTTATTGGTAATACGATGACCAGCCTGGGCACGATGGAACACTCCAAACCTTCAAAACCAAGCATCCCCAACATTCACACAAGCATTATTTCTTATTACCTTATTACCCCAATGGTAATGGGAGTAAAACAGGGTTATACGATTTGAAGCATCCTGGTTAGTGAGCTCCAGTGGCATAACAGTAAAAAGACAAGGTATGAGCTCACTACCCAGGATGCTTCAAATCGTATAACCCTGTTTACTCCCATTAAAAGAGACACGGGATGAGCTCACAAATAAACACTTGCATAAAAAAGGAAAGATACTTGAAACTTTTACTTTCTGACATGTGTACCTCCTCAACCCATTTAGAATGTTCGTCATTCAGCAACTAATACTAACACTTTTATTATTACAATACTGATTTTCAGCACCACTGTAGTCAACACAATCATGTAACAATCTGCAACTCTGACTGGGTTGCAGATGTGTTTTCTGATGGAGCTGGGGGAGTTAAGCATTGGCACTCAATGATTAAACAATGACGAAAACAAAAGGCAATGGTATCGAAAAGAATCTGGGAGAGATTTTTAAATATGTGGCTCATTCCTTTGTTGTACAAAACCCAATGAAATATGTATTTTCTTAGGGTACTAGAGGCTTGACAGGTAATGGATCATCTTAGGCTAATTACGGCTGCTTGTTGTGCAAAGAACCAGTATTCAGTTACTACTTTTGAAAGTTAAATCACCCAACTAGGAATAACAGCCAAGGTTCTGAACCAGTGTCAGGTGTACACATCAGTAGAAACGTACATATTTGGTCGTCTTACACAGCACTAGCAGAATAGCTTTACTGTTATGACAGCCCACTAACCTCCTTACTTGCATGTTCAAGAGAGACTCCAGCACCTGTCTAACTTGGGTGTGTGCTAATAATGCCTTCTGGCCACTTTGAGGTTTTTTGAAGTCTTTGTTCAAGTGCCTGTTGGTTAACTGCAGATATTTTGCTGTGAATGTTTTGGGTTCAGCTGAACATTTGTCTTTTTATGTCTATTCTATATATTCTATTCCATATATCTAGTCTTGCTTCACCACATTAGAGCTAAGCTAATGCAGGGGTACTTTATTTCATGTATAATTACACTGTGTGCGTTATTTATTTGTTAATCATTGGGATTTTAACATCCTGTTTTACACAGATTCATGACAGGAACAGTACTCATTACACAAGATTCCTCAGTTCACATGGTTAAATCAAACACAGTAAAGGAAAATTTAGTGTCTCGACTAAACCTCACATCTATGTCTTTGGACTGTAGGAGGAAACCGGAGCCCCCAGAGAAAACCTACACTGAGAACAAGCACAGAAAGGACATGGACTGCTTTCACCTGGGGATCGTACCCAGAACCTTCATGCTGTGAGGTGACAGTGCAATTTTTGTCTATTACCCTTATTAGTTTATTAACCTAAGCTTATATATTTATATATTACAATTGCAAGAATTATATCCATATAAAAATATTACAGATACTTGAACAATTCAACATGGGCTTCGTTTCATCCATAACGTTGCTGCTTTTAAGGCAGCATAATTTTGCATTGCCTAAAGAGATTCAAAACTTCAACAATTTGGGATCAAGGAATATTTCATATTCATCCTTCATTTAGATGTGTCAGTTTTAATTTCATTTTAACTACATACCAGTTGCGACTTTGAGGTCATATCTGCCAGCTTCAGTACATGATGATAAAGGTTATAGGCACTTATAGAAACTGATGATTTGTATAAGCCCCTTGCAAATGAAACCATTAAAACATGCCATGCCCAAGTCTTATCTGGTAACACCACAGGTCTTCAAACAGCAAGATTAACTACCTGTCTACCCAAGTTGGATAGGATTCGCAACACTTTAGTATCTGTCATTCTCTTGTTGCTATGATCATGTGTGTGTGATACATACCAGAAAGCAGAGCTGTGGCCAGTTGTGAATGAAGTACCTATAGGTGTATATAGAATAAGGCTCAGATAAGTCTTTAGTTATGAGCCTAATTATATCTGGCATCTGCAGCTCGGACTCATATCTCACGTATGTAATCGGACAGTGATCCGATTCATCTGCAGGCAGCGACAGGTTTGCTATCTGATCCACTAGTGCTGCCTGATCTGCCACTTCTACATCCGCTGACTGTTGTACATGATCGTTAAAGACAGTCCTGTCGAGCTCGGCTTTCACACACCGAATACCGCTCTGTGGCTCAGTTATGGCCGCGGGATCGGATGAATCGATTCCGTTGCTCGGTTTCAAGCTGACATTTGTTTTACTTGATGAATTCCTGTCCGATCGTTCGCTGTCTGATTGTTCAAACACAGATGTTTGATGATCGGTGGCTCTGTAAGGCGGGTGCCGGTGATTGTGAGGGAGAATGTGGCCACATTGCCCCTCCGGGTGGGTGCCGATGCCGTTAACCTGTGTCGCTGAAGAATGCAGTTGATCAGAAGCGTTCGGATGATGCACGTTGTTCTGATTCGGCTTAACTATCCCTTTACGCTCGGCCACTTCTTGCTGCTCCGTCCCGTGCGCTATAACGTCTCCCAGGCCGCAGTCCAGTTTATCATTGTTCCCCAGTAAGCAGCAGCCATCCACAGGCAGCGCTCTAATTTCAGTCGGGGATGCAGCTAGTGCGTTAGGCCCAGGCGGCACTTCAGCCATTCCACAGCATGCAGGAGCGGTGTAAACAAAAGAAGCGAGCCCAGACCGAGCCCCTGAGCTTTAAACCGAGTCAAATAACCTCTTCCACCGGTAAAAATAATAAAAACAAGCTAATAAGTATGTATTCGCTTGCTATCTTGTATCCCCTCTAGCCATTACTTAAGTCACTCCACACTAGCTGGCCTATCAGCTACCGTAAAGCAGACTTGACAATTTGCGACGCGTACGGGTTTATGGGAAATGAAGTTTTTTAATATTTCAGTGAGCAGTATTTGGTTGGTCAGATTAAAACATTGCGTCTTGACAACACTGAGAGCAAATAAAATACCAAATTTACCCAAACAACAAAATATTATTAAGATAATGTATTTGACCACTGATAGGGACAAATGGAAAAAAATAAGTGTCAAACCTAATGAAAAATATAATTTTAAAAAACATTAAAAATGATTGATAAACACAACTGACTTGTGTAGAATTGTTCGTGTAACATTTATCACATCCCATAAGCATAGCCGGTTTCAATGCTCACAAATACAACTAAACAACTTCCGCATTACTGCATCAAATTTAACTCTTTTCACCTGCACAAGGTTCAAGATTGTGGTTAGTGGCATTTCCTACTAGACATAGCAACACATACACATCAGCAACAATAAGACTATTAAAAGTAGGCCTAACGGTTTAACTTAAGGGCGAAACAAGATCAGCAATTGTAGTTAACAATGTAACCACTATATACCACGTGTATGGTTGACTTTGCCAGTGTTGGGTTATGTACGTCATCATGGTGCTTAAAAGTTCAGGTTATCTGACCCTTCATATAGAAATAAATGTATCCTCTTGAATATACTTAATACTAGGTATTTGGGCGCAATAGAAATCTATTTAGGAGCCACTTTGTATATGGATTAAAGTAACTTTTACATGATGTATTGAACTCTTAATGTGCACTGTCAGTTCTCGATCAGCACTTCTTTTCCGGTGTTACGAACTTCAAATACAAAAGCGCTTTTTCTGAACAGTTTTAAAAATAACCACTAGATGGCCCACTATATTAACCAATCTCAACGTCAACGCATACTTTGTATGAACAAAAACACGAATGCTACTTCAGCTTCTTAAAATACTTCAGGTTCTCAAATGAATTGTAACAACAATATAGATTGGCGGCCTATGTATTCCTGCCTCAGGCCCAGCGCCCCATGGATTCTCTTTTTAGTGGTTGTGGGTTAGTCTGGTATGGCCAATTCTGCATTCTGTGATAAAAGTTTGATTTATGCGTCTTCCCTTTGAGTCTTTGACTTGTCATAGATATTTGGATGTAGTTCGTGGAGTTTATTAGTAGTCTGGCTGCTAGCTGATGATTGCCATTTACTTTTTTTGTGTGTGCATCGACTATGAAAATGTAATCACATTCATTACAGAGGTTGTAACTTTGCAGTCATTTCTGCACTAAATTTGAGGGAACTGTTACGTAATTCATGCTGCTTTGCATAAATAAGTCTAATTTACCATGTTTGGTATATTTCACTATTTATGTGACTTTCTTTTCCTGTTTAATACACATACAGACTCATAAGATCAGCTAGTAGTGGCTGATTATTATGGCAGACAGTAATGTTCTCTCTCATCCAATAACCATGGCTAATCAGCCCTCAGCCTCCATCAATGTGTGGCTTGTGGCATTCTTGGTGATTTCTGCTGCATAACTCAGACACCCATAAATGACATTTCTACAGTTTTACTGCAATCTGCCCCATACAACAAACAAGAAATACTACCACAAGTTTAAGTAACTCCAAAAAAATCTTCAATAGTAGATACCCTCCTAGATCCCCTCGGGACTTTTTTATTTGAAGCCTCCGTCAAGTACAACTGCTATAAAAGAATGAGCAGGAGAAAAGCTAAAGTAGGCTACAGTGGGGTAATTAACTCTCTTTGGCGCCTTGTTTGCTCTCGTCTCATTATTTCTTACCATGTCTGTCTAGCCAGTCTGTCTCTTTCATTAACCCAACCCAGGGAGACAGCCATTTTGTAAAAGACCTCAAGAGTGTCCTTATGGACTCTCCTTAAGACATTTTTGGAACTCTCCTAATGAGTGGTATGTAAATCAGTAAAAGAAGCAATGATTTGAATTTCAGTGACTGAAACTTTAAATTGTTAAATTTATTAGTTAATATTATTATTTTTTTATTTAGGATTTGTTCTTATTTGTTTGTTTTCTATAAGCCTGACTTTAAGAACACAATCACAGTCAATGAACTTTCCTCCTCAACAATTCAGACAAACTAATAATACTGTACATAAAAAGATTGAAAATTTAAATTGTTACAAATTGTATCTGGCTTCGATGACTATTACAGTCTATATCACACATAATCCAGTTATTCAAACGAACACTTAAACTATTTATGCAACAAGAAAACCATTGTAATATTAGTGATTAAGGCCCCCGAGCTTATGTGAAACTATGCATCCCGTATTGCAAGTCCAGAAGAAGCAGGTGCATCTGCAGTAGAGTTCCAAATGTAGTACTCAGAGGACACCAATTCTCGAGCTGTAATAAAGATTAATAGATCAACTTTTATCATTTTACATATAAAGCAGTTTTTTTATTCTTTACATGCAATGCACTGTCACCAGTTTGAAAATATCCAATTCTGTTCCATTAAGTATTATAGTTTTGTGTTAAGATGTGTAAAGAATTTTGCAATAAGTCAAGCAAGTAATATTTTATTTTGTTTTAGGGGACTTTTCCTAGAATTATTGTGTCTATTTTAACAAGAAAAAAAATGAAAGTTTATAAAAATAAATAATTAGGTAAATAAAAATGCAGATTTCACTTTTTATCTTATTTATGAAATGTTTTATAACCCTATACCAAAGAATGTATGACTTACCCAGTGAGAATTATGATTACAATTAAGATTACAATTGTGTTGTTACTGTAGTAAAAAGAAACAATAAAGTAAGTAACTACTACAACCTTCAACTATTCAAAATCAAACAGACTTACTTGTGGCAATACGTGGTTTTGTTGAAGAATACACTTGTACAGAGTGTTGGTCAACACAACATCCAGATAAGGTCAAATCTGAGACACGGAAATAAAGCTACAAATAAATAAATAAAAGAAACGTCATTAATCAACATGTAAACACTTGGTTAAACCAATTGAATTTGAATTACCTTGAATTACTACATAACCATAATGCTGATGGTTGCAGAGTTCCCACTTACTTTTACATATGCAGTAAGGTCTGTACACAAGGGATCTGTTGGTCCAGGATTCTGTCCAGAGAAATGAACTGTACCTTCCAAAGTTACCTCTCGTGACTTTGGAAACTTTTGTCCTTGATAGAAAAAAGTTCATCCCCATCATGGTTTTTCACAGAAATAATGTTAAGTCTAAACTTTAAAATGATGTTTTTAAAATGATGCTTGGTAAAAACGTACCAAGAACCCAAACAAGAAGATTCTTATCCTTTGAAACCTCCAACTGCCCCGCACTTACTTTGACTTCCACATTGCTCATTAGATTTCTGCATAAACATCATCAGATAACAATTATTTATGACACGAAAAATTATGTAAAATCATGCACAAAATTACTAATCCAAATATTACTTGTTTAAACACAATCATAAACCCCAAAGTTGAGAATTGTAAGTTTTCCACACTCAATGTTTATCACTGGGACATGATTTTTCTATGAATTATAATGGAAACTT
>JAYDZF010000009.1:9455646-9469004 GCA_034509105.1 Microcambeva barbata | reverse complement strand
AATTGCTTTGACGTTTTGTTGCCTTCACATTGCTGAGTATTTTTTTTATTTAACCACTGATTAAATTACACAGTCCTGCCAGTGACACATCTTACTTGTATTTAGTCATATTTAATTAGGCATATTTAATAACGGAGATTACATCAACTTTCGCTAGCACAGTTAGCATCATTCCATTCAAACTAATGGGATAAGGTGGCACAATGTGCTAACATGCCAAACATCTCTTTTCATCAAAAACAAGCCCTAATTTGTAACTCCACTTGAACACATGTATACAAATGAAAACCATTATTCGTTCATTTACATTTGAAAAGAACTTTTTGTTTTGTGAGAGGTTGTGCCGCACTGAGTGCTGGGATTGACTTCGCCACTAAGGAAGCTTCTAATGCTCCCTGGTTCTCTAATATTTGATATAATGCACACCAGATGTTAAAACTGACCATTAAATACCAGTCACTGCTTCATTCGTACACACATTTTTAATCAAATTTGATTTTTAAGAAAACATTCCACAAAAATATACAAATAAATGCCTTCACAATAGATATTTACATCGATTTCATATAGTCAGAATATGAACTGAACATATCTTGCACTATTGTTTTTAGTCTGACAGGAAATTTAATAAATAAAAAACATTGCATGTTAGTTTATTTTAGCTTATGAGTTAAAACATTCCAGTAAAAGTGATTTCAGATTTGATAATTGAAAAAAGGCTTTTTATGTACTTAATCACTATGAGATACGATTCTCCCAAGAGGCTTGTGCAGCATGATAAGCAGCCATTTATACGATGCAACACTGCATCACAACATCTTTTTCCATTTACTTTAGACACTGAATAACCACCATCTGTTTAATAGTTTGTTCTTAGACAAAGCACATCTACACTTAAACACCACACTTACCTACACACAAGGACTTAAACACAGAAACCATGGGTACTGCTTAAGCTAAAGATGCTACGGTTAAGAATGCCACCTACTTGTGTCAAGGTGTGGGGGGTATCTGAGGTCTGATGAGTGAATACCACAGTCAGGGCTGACATTAGAGACCACTGAAGAACCACAGTGAGCAGGTCATGTATACAGTGCATAGTTTGCTTTGGCATGCTGACGTCCGAGAATATAACGCCTGTGTTACATTCAGGGAGAAGGCCACAAGAGTTCTGTTATACAATGAAATCAAATCACAGACCAAATATAAAACATCATAACATAGGACAACACAAACGACCTAATAAAACAGAGGCAAACACCTCACAGAAGAAGAAAATAAGGGTGGTTTAAGGCGAATCTTGTCTTGCTTGCTACACATTTTTCAGTATTTCTGACTGGAAGAAACAAACCTTAGTGAACAATGACGGACTTAAGGAAATAGGGATGCACCAATCTCAGTTTGTTGAAATATTTTGCTGTAGCAATAAACATTAGGGTGATAATTATTTTCTATTTCTTGTCATCACTGCTAACCACGTACATTTAACATTACAGCAATCTCACACTCTCCTTGTTTTTAATTGCTGCAATGAGATTGAGTCATTTTTCCCATCCATATCAAAATTCCATCCAAAATTTGAGCACCCTGAGTTAGGATTGGTTAGCAGTGCCTAGATTCTTTCCCTGATTTTCACTTGCTGACTGGACATCGCTAGATACGCCGAGTCTGAGGCAAAGTAAACTCGACTCGATCCAAATGACTCAAAATTGATTCATTTCTTTTTTTTTTCTCCTTGATTTTATGCTGCACATCAGCATGCAAACAACTTTGATCGTTCTCTTAATGTTGGACGGTATCATTGAACCCCTCGGCACTTCTCCTGTTGGTATTCGTGACTCATCTGAGATTCCTTCTGATGCGAGCGCCTTTACACGAGCAGATGTACAACAGCAAGACGTCTTGATTTGATTATTTGGATAAATAAAATGGGGTTATAAAAGAAAATTCTCGAATCTATAAAACAATGATAATATTGTTGAAAATATTATGAATGTCTAAAATGACTTACAATCACATGAACCACGAAAAGCTCATAAAAAGAGACCACACGTGATATGTGGGTTAAATTGGTGCATCCATAATCTAATCTGGAAGAGTATTACAAACGTGGTGGGAATCCACCGTGCCTGTTTAGATTTGGAATGGTGATGTAAGACAGTAAAGTAGGACTAGTGGGATGATGGGACATGGAGGCTCTTTCAGATGTGTGCACCTGGTTGTAGAAATATCAGACTGGAACCTGTTAGGAGCACCAACCCCTCTCTCTTTCTCTCCATGCATAGATTTTGTCTCTCTCTTCAGTGATGTCACACTGGACTGAGGTGTAGGAGCCCAGCAGCTGCATGTTCATCTGGTCTTAGAATAACATTAAGGTATAAGGTAGATTGGACCTCAAAGTGTGTGTGGGCGTGTGTGTCAGTGAGGAACATGGACACACTTCCACACAAACAGGCTGTTCAGGAAAGAAACAAAACAGAAAGCATACATGATATTAAACACTACTGCATCATCGTAACTCTGATAAATAAATAAGCAAAAGGAATAAATAACAAAGTGAAAGTGCTGCCTTCAAAATGTCATATATTCCAGGGATGCATTTTTAACAAGACTACAAATCCATGTGCTGTGGAGAAAGAGGGTTCGGGTACTGGGGACTGGCCTGTCTGTAGTCCTGCTCCCAGTTCATTCTACACTAGTAATGCTAATTATGTGAGGAAAAAAGGATTTGTCCTCAGAAATGTAAAAAGAAAACAGTAGTCTACAATGCTAGGTTTGAATCTCAGCTGTGATATCACAGCTGTGGAGTCACAGATAGAATCGGCGGTCTGCAGATTGATTCCAGTCTTACAGGCATCAGGCTCTGAGTTTCAGTTGCTGAATGGAAATGACTGGAAATTCAAGTGTACTGTATTCTGTACAGTGGAACCTCAAACCTTTTAGGTTACCCTAATGTTGGGTTACAAAGTGAAATTCTCACACAAACAAAACACGTGTGTGGACCTATAGTACCCAAGCCCCAATGCGGGGCAAACGAGTTGTACACCTTTTTACTAAACAATAGTAAACATCAATAATAATTTATGTACAATTTGTGTACATCATTACAAGAGGCAACTAATTACACAGCACGTACTGAGAGATATAGCTTTTGTCAAAGTTTTAGCAAAGGTTGGACAGGAGTCCAGGACAAGTTGTAGTGTACTCTGCCTTATATTTTATTCATAAATATATTATTACACAAAAAGCTTAACCACAGGAATTGGTTGAAATGTGTTGTTATTTCATGTAGTCCAAATAATAATCAGAGTTTAAAAACTGTCCGGGTCACATTGAGTTGGCCTCCTTTTCTACAAGACACTCCGTGGGTCGTAAGTCGAGGTTCCACTGTAATTTTCTTACTTCAAATCAACATTTCACCAAATCTTTGGTAAACCTATGTTTTTAATAGCACTGTAACTGTTGTGCGGCTTAACATGAGATTAAACTGTCAGAATGCATCACTGCCATTGTTCTCCAATCGACCTCTACAATAAATGGAAGCTTTGTGTTTCAAAAATGCTTTTGTCCAGACAAGCAGAAGTGAAACTGTCTAACAGAAATCCTACACAGCAGTCACAGAACCACAACACTGACAGTACCTTCTGTCGTCGCCTCCAGCACTGATAACAAAGCGGTCTCCATTAGTGAAGCGGATGTTGGTTACATGGGCTGAGTGTCCCATAAAACGCTTGTGTTTGGCCTGAAGAAACACAGATGCTGATCAGAAGGTGCAGGTACAGAAGGTGCAGTGTATAGAGAAAGGACTGTAGGATTGCTGATCATCTCTGTCATCTCAAACTCCTTTCTTTTGATATCCGGCTGTATTTTTAATTAGCTATGCCTGCTAAGCTTTTATTTGTAATAAAGTAAGGTAAATTCATGGTCGGAGCATATTGTGTCACAGTAAGATGGTCCTGGGTTCGAGCCCCAGGTGGACAGTCTCGGTCCTTTCTCTCTACAACTGATTGATATGAACTTTTGAACTGATAACTCTTGTGTCAGGAGAAACTACTGTACCGGGTGTAAAGCATGACTTTAAAATCCTACTAAAGAAACAATTTAAAAGGCCGAAACAGAATATACGTACAAATTTCTCTGGACATGGAAAGTCGAACAGCTTGACCATTCCGAAGTCGTCCCCCGTGACGATGTTGAGGCCAGAATGGGAGACACAGGCACAGGTTACATCAGCTTTATCTGTGTTACGGGACCAGATCCCGACCACCTCATCACCAAGCACACTGCACACACACAATCACAAAGGAATCAAGAATAGAATCAAGTATCATATATTTGATATTCCTACAGTATTATTATGACTCAAAGCGTTTTATTTGCTGAAAGGTCGGGGGCAATTTGAAAATACTGGACAAGTGATTTAAAGATTAGAAACACCTGAAATAAATGAAAATCAGAAGTTTCTTTTAACCAGATTACGGAAGAGAGAATAAAACACTATTATATGAATCGAAAGCTGTGGTTAGAATTAGTATCTGTGCATTTAAAGGGTATGGGCATTATGCGTTATGGGTTGTGTTGTCATTCCTTCTGCAAATGCAGTACTTTTTAATTTTTGGACAATTTTCTGTTTTTGTACTTTTTGTAGGTTAGATGTAGCAATGCAGCTTACTTAGCTCCGTGTTTGGTACTAAAAGCTGAATAACAATGATCATCTCTTAAGCACAACACCTGTATTTGTGTGTGTTTTTGAGGATAAAATGTTCACTTGCTGCTTAATATATTCCCACTAAGTTGATGTTAAAAGCATGAAAAATGTGTAAGTGCAAGGTGTGTTTTAAGGGCCAAATTGTGGTGTCTAGATCAGAGCATCTGCAAAACTGCAGCTTTTAAGGTGTGTCTATTATAATAATATCTATTAAAATTGGTCCAAGGAAGAAAGAGTAAATCGGTAAACCGGTGACTGGGTCATGGAAAGCCCATTGAGTAAAGACTGGCCTGTGGGGTTTGATACATACCAAGCTACTGTAGCGATAAATCAAGTAATTGGATAAGAAATTAAAAATTATTATTACACAATTATGCCTTTATCTTAACTAAATCTTCACTTGAAAAAACTCTTCAGAGTAAACCACCAATGTCTGTGAGCTATGTTAAATCTCTGGTCATGTTCTGTTTAACTTCCCTTCATGTGAATTGAGACTTGTGGTGCATCACATCCTCAATTCTGACTCAACTGAGACACCAGGACAGAAACTGATCATGAACAGCAGTGCATTGCTTCTCAATGTCAACATGAATGTAGCAGATGGATGTGAGTTACCTTGTCCATGTGGCCCAGGTGATTCGATCTATGACAGCCTGTTCTGTGACCTGCTTTCCAGAAGGCACTTCATACACCAGCCGTTTATAAGCACCAGTGGACAACTGCAGGGAGTGAATTTCAAAGACATGGCGACATAGCAAATGAATATATTAAAGTTAAATTCATCCTAAAAATTCTGTTGTTTAGGAAATTATTTTGGCCGATTGGTCGGGCACACTATCGAGTAGTGCAGTCTAGCTCACCAGAGACCTGGTTCGAATCTCAGTATTGCTATCAGCCCGCCTGGGGTCTACACAGGCATGATTAGCTATCACCGCGGATCTACCAGTCGATTACAGTGCAGGCTGGTAGATCCCAACAACTAAGTCCAACAGCTCAATGTTACCAAAGCGGCGCCTCCACCTAGTGGACAATTTAAGGAACGCACATTCTTACAGGTTCGACTGAACTGGTGTAAGTTTGAAAACGCGCTAGTAGGTGTAGTTGTTGCTGCACTTGTAAGTGGGAGTGAGTGGATAAAAGAGTGAGTGATGTGATTTGACGTGTCTCACCCAGGGTGTATTTTTTCATGCCCAGTGTTAAATAACATTTAAAGTAACTTGAGCACATTCTAAAAAAGATTCAAAGCCTTTTAAAAAAAATGTTGGGCCCACCTCATCAAAGTAGATCAGCTTGACTTGTCGAATAAATGAATAGATCTCAAGCCCAGAAAGTGTGGGCACCCCTTTGCCCAAACCCTATTTTTAGCCCATTGGCTCGGTCCATGTAAATGAAAAAGATGGAAGGTAGCAGAAAGGTTAAGTTTCAAGGAGTTAAGGTGATAAAGTGGACACGTTTAAATAAGTATGTAGAGTGGTAAAGTGAGAAGGGTGACAGGAGTGATCTGTGGCAGCAATAAGAACTTTTACAGCTTGCAGGACGTGGCATTGACTAAAGGACAGGAGAGGGAGCTGGAGCGACGAGGATGGTCAAGATTAGGAACATGTTTATTAGAGGGGTAGCTTAGGTAGGATCTTTTGGAGAGGAGATTGAGATGGTGCTGAGAATGAAATGACCAGGCAGGAAGAGAAAATGAACGACTAAGATGTGGTCTATGGATGGGGGGAGGTGGTTAATGTGACCGATGATGTTCAACTGACAGCTTGGAAGGCCTTGCTCAAGGGCCGAACTGCAGCAACCTGGCAGTGGGGAGAATCTTTTGAACTGACATCCTTATGATTACTAGTCCTGTACCCTAACCACTGGGCTACGACTGGCCCATGTTCGAGGCAAGATAAAGCACACATGCACACCTGAATGTAGCAGCTGTCAGCAGAGAAGTCCATCTGAATCACAAAGCTTGAGATATCTCTGCAGCAGTTAATGCGGTTTAGTTGTGGACCCAGCATCAGATCATAGAAGTCCACAGCGTTCTCACTGGAGCCCACAGCAAGGTAACGAGAATCCGGACTGAACCTTTTCAACACAGTGGATCGTGCTTACATGCATGAGGAAAAGGTGTTGGCTCGTTCATCTGTTTGTGCTGAAAGAGCTGCTGTCTGACCTGATATCCTGGACAGGAGAGCGACGATCTCTCTTCTTACCCCAAATTTTCAGCGAGCTCACTAGAAGGATGACGAACTCTCCGTTTTTCATACCGATGGCTACCATGTCCCCCTGAGGACTGTAACTCACTGCGTGTGCAGGGTGGCCCAGGTTCACCTTATTTAGCATCTTCTGTTAGGACAGGAGTGAAACACGTTGTTCTCATTATCAGACATTTCATTCGGTTTGGTCGTTTGTGAATCTAAGTTTGTGTTTACCCTCTCTGAAATGTCCCAGAGTCGGACTGTGCCATCCTCTGCGGCGGACAGGAAGACGTCTCGAGTAGGGTGAACCCCCAGACCCCAGATGGGGCCGTCCATATGACCGTTCACCAAGATGTTACACGCTGCATTCTTCTCCCCTACCTCGATGATCTCTGCATTCCGGGTGCCAACCAAGATCTTACCCTGAACCAGAGCAATCGGATTATTATTATCTTTATTATTTAATATGTATCTGACAGGCTTCACAGTGTAGGACCCTTACACTAATTTGGAGCACCCTGTTTTATATCTTGTGTTCCATGATGCATTTCCATTTTCAGCACTGAGCAGAAGCCTTTATCCAAAGTGACTTACAGTACAGTATACAGTCTGAGCAATGAGGGTTAAAGACCTTGCTCAAGGGCCCAACAGCAGCAACCTGATAGTGGTGGTGGTGAGGTTTTGAACTGGCGACCTTTGGATTACTAGTCCTGCACCCTAACCACTAGGCTACTGATGATGCATTTCTGGTTTTCCAAAGCCTACAAGGCTGTGCAATATTCTATTACGTTACCTATCTGGGTTCCAATCTCAGCCAATTGGTTTGGAGTAGATATACCCAGCTGACCAACAGCTCTCATGAGTCCTGCAAATAATCAGCATCCTTGGTATTGCTGATACAGCAGACCAGGATAAAGTGCAGATGGTAATAAAATGTAATTATTTAAATAGATTGTTATTCACACACACATGGGAAATCCTACACCACTGTCATTAAAAGTTAAAGGTGCAGTCTGGAAAATACTTTTAAAATGTGAGCTGTGCTGCTGCTGTCAGTGGATGGATCTGATGAATAGTCAGAGAGATCAGAGTAAGCCAGTGTTGCCAGACTGGGTGGTTTACTACCAATTTTGGTTTACTACCAGCATTTTGGTGGGTGAAATGCTAAACATCATCTGCTTGTCTTGCATTGTTTTGGCAACCCTGGAATGAGCATTCAGGAAACCTACCCAGTTGCACCAGCATACTTATACAGTTGATTCAAACATTTGGAAAGAATGCCGAGAAATACTTTTTAAAATGTGAGCTGTGCTGCTGCTGTCAGTGGATGGATCTGATAAATATTCAGAGTGGTCAGAGTAAGCCAGTGTTGCCAGATTGGGTGGTTTACCACCAATCGGGTGGATTCCCTCCACACTCAGGAATAATATACTGTGTTAAATTTAAACAAATAAATCTTACAGACTTTAACATTAAATGATTTCCTAGTGTTGACTCTGGTATCATCTGAGTGGGTTGTTCTTTGGGTCCAGGATTTCCTTGGACATCCAGAAATATGTGGTAAATCTAAACTGCTCCAGGTGTAAGTGACTTAAGTGTTTGGGTAAAAGGCTTGAACACAACCTACACACAAGATACCCATCCATCTCAGGAAAAGATTTACCCCGATGAGTCAGGATGAAATGGGTACTGAAGAAATACTTGAGTATAACATGTAAGCAGAATAAATGCTGTACCTTGCCCCTGCAAACCGAGCGTACACAGTCGATGATTTGACCAGTCTCAAGTCTGAAAGCCCGGCAGCGCTTCAGCTCCTGATCCCACAGTTTTAGCGGACCTCCTTCCTTAGACCTGCAGGGGGCAGAACGCACACAAACAAAGTAATAAATCCCATGCAGAAGTTGTAGTGTGGGCGAAGCATTCATTAAATAAAATAGTAAGGTCACTCACGGCCGTTCCTTTCCCCCTGTGACGATGAGGCCATCTCGTAGGGTGGTGTACATGGTGAAAATGGGACCAGTGTGGGCCTTGGCCACAATTCGCACTAGAATGTGTTCCTTCCATACACACACATCTCCACTAATGGTACCTGTAAATGTCAAG
Organism: Microcambeva barbata; assembly: GCA_034509105.1. Taxonomy (NCBI): domain Eukaryota; kingdom Metazoa; phylum Chordata; class Actinopteri; order Siluriformes; family Trichomycteridae; genus Microcambeva; species Microcambeva barbata. Next base: position 9,460,007 of record JAYDZF010000009.1, on the reverse strand, counting down.
TTATTCTGAAAAGAAAACAAACCTGCACTAATCTAGTGACCTCTAAGAAACAAGCATGGTACATTTCAAAACAGTTCATTCAGTGGCATGGTAAAAATAAAAAGTCAAATATAAAACAGTTGTACATTGTCTTCCAAAATAAAATGCTAATCTAGTTTACACTGCCAGACTTCTACAAAACACCCACAGAACATATGCTAGCACACACGTTTGTTCATGGATTGTTTTTTTATTATTCCACCACACTTATTTTGAACATTTGTTATGATATTTTATCATGAAATGTTACGATTCCAGGGTAAGAAATATTTTATCACCGGTGATGGGAATCAGGGTTCTTTGAAGGGAGACAAATCTTTTAAAGAGTCATTAAAACTAGGGCTCATCTCAGGCAGTGTGAGATGCTTATTATTAGTATATTATTATCATCATATGATCATCATCATCATCATTATAACAGTTTAATACCTTGCCTTACATGCAGACCTAATTTAAACAGTATACAAATTGACAACAGAAACTATTTTATTAACAGTTAAAAAAAAGGTTTTAAAGTCCATTTTAATTTAAGCTGGAAAATCCTTTTTTTTTTTTTTTTTACCAAAAAAGGTCTTTGCATGTTTGAAGCATCAGAACAAAATGCTATTCAAAGCACAGAAATTGGGGGTAGTGAACTCTTGCCAATCAGATGCACAATTGGCATCTGCTAAAGTGTCCTGCCAACCCCAGACTGGTTACTAGTTCAACAGGGAACTGTATATAACAATATAAATAACCGTCTCAAATTAAAACTGTTATACTAAACTTTCAACCATGTATGAGATTATTATTATTACAGCAGGTTTTTTCATAGCCTTTTTGTGTAATGTTTCAAATTAAGATATTTGAATATAGTTTTCATAATGTGTTGTTCAATGCTATGTTGGGACAGTGGTAGCCTAGTTGGTAGAGCTTTGTGCTTCTGATGGGTTTAAATTCAGGCTCTATAGGACAAATAAGACATTTGTGTGCCCTAGAGCATAACTATGCTATACAATACATGGCTGATTGAACAAGGAGAAATCTCAACCTTTGTTTAAGATTAAAGAGATGTACTTACAGCTCCGAATGCAACAGAGAGCATGGTCTGCATGTGGGCATCCTCAATAGAGCTGAGCACTCCTTTTTTGCTAAGAAGAGCCTGGCCGGCCAGCGTCCAGAAGCGTACGTGCTTTATACCCACTGAAACAAACTGAGTGTCTGAGTCCGGCCTGAACTCGGCGACAAAGATCCGCTGTGCGTGACCTGAGCGACTGGCCACTTTGGCACCTGGGCAAGATAAACACAACAGGTGTTAAGCAAAGTTTAAAACCATCGTCTACACAATGTGTGTGAGAAAACACCAAACCTGAAGAGAATAAGTACCTTCCTGCCACTTCCAGATGGTGATGGTATGCTCAGGGTCCAGACCAACGGACAGGAGCAGCTTGCCGGTGGCACTAAAGCTGACCGAGCACACGCCCCGAGAGTGGTAGCAGCGCAGTACAGACAAAGTCTGCTTGTTCATGGCATCCCACACATGAATAGATGGGCAGGTGGCTGAGAGGAATATTAAAAATGTGGTTTACATAAAGGAGTAGCAAAAAAACCAACACAATGAAGAAATGTTCAACCAAAACTTATGAGCAACAGACACAAAATTCAGACTGTTTATTTTAAAACAATATGAAGACAGTATCTTCTTGTTTAATTTTTATCATCAGTTTATCTGATTCAGTGCTGCAGTGGTCCACTCGATGCAGAACTCTGAACCAAGCCATCACCAAACATATGGTCAACCAAATACACAGCTTAGAGTAAAGCCTCCATCTCAGCTCTAAAATAATTGTGAATGTATAACAGGGTTTTTCTTTGCTCATATAGAATTTGGTAGCTAACATATTTCAAAAGAATTGGGTCAGGGGCGTGTTTAACTCTTTGTTCAACAGTATATCCAGAAGCAAACAGGATCTTGCTCAAGGGCCCAGCAATGGCTGAATAGCAAAGCCTGGATTCAAACTGACAATCTTCTGATTGATTTTAGACTTGTGATTAAAACTTTTGCATCACAGATATGGTACAATACAACCCATTATTAGAAAATTAATATTAATAATGAGAAATGTTAGAAAAACACAGCTATGAAAGTCTGTTTCATCAGATTTTTTATGTTCAGGGTCGATTGCACATCCTGCGTGTCCTGGATGTTTAATTTGAATTTTTTTACTTTTTATTTTGGGATCTGAATTTAACATACCTGAATATACATAGTTACATTTTTGAAAACTTTTGAAATTTTGACTTTGAATTTGAAAAACGTAAATGTAAAATGCAATGGATGCAACAAGAACCACAAAAAATCAGTACAATTGGGTGGCGTGTTAACAGGAGCATCCCTACAGTCAGTTTATTACAACATGCAGTCCTAACTTGAGACTAGGAAAATCATTATGAAGAATAGAAATGATCACTCACCTGACATGTCACCAGCATCACCTGTGCAAAAGCAGAGAGAAGAAATATTGTATTTCTTTATTTGATTTTAAACATTTTACAGTTATTTGTGGACATTTTGATATTTTTTGTTTCTGCTTGTCCACTTTTTGTTTTCAATTGAGTTCTTTCCAGGAAGTTTAAGATTATTCTTGTTTTCTTGATTAAAGGTTTTTTTAACAGTTCCAGGTTTGTGCCATTATTGTCTAGTCAGTTTTGTGTATTAACCTTGAAGATATTACAGAATTTGAAAAGGCAGTAGAGGTAGAAGAATGATACGAACTGCCTGATTTTCGTCGCTTGCTGTGAAATGAAACGTTTCCTGTGTAATATGCAATTTGCTGTCAAAATTCAAAATGTAAGGTACGTGTTAATCGATATAACATTTATTTGTGTCGCAATATGAAATATGAAACAGTCGTAGCAACCATACGGCATCATAGAGACTCGGCGTGCTCAGCCACATTGTTATTAATAAATAACTAAATAGAAATCTTTGACAATGGTTGCTGTATGTGTTTATGTATTCCATAATGAATGTAAAGTCTGCTTCTCTACACATGATCATCTCTGTGCTCCGCCTCTACAGAACAAACCTGTAAATTGGTATGCTCCTGATATTCAGTAACATTAGCAGTAGGTTAGCCAAAGAAGTCAAAAGCAGCAAAAACTCTACTTTGAGTCTCTACTAACTGACTCTGTGGTGGTAGCAGAGGATGGTGTGTCTGGAAAAACAGACAATCTTCATCCTTCACCTATTTGTTTATTTTGTTTATTAGAACTTTAATGTGATGCTAAACACCTTGGTAACATCCATGATCATATCATATGTAAGTAGTAAAAATAAAAGTAGTGACGTGTAACATTTTCCTTTTAAAAATCTGTCCAATCTGTGATTTTAGAAAAACTAACCCCTGTGAAATTAGAAGGATTTTAATCATAGGCAACAGTAGCACTTTATTATTAAAAAAAATAACGTTCCCAGTTTAGCCTGTTCACTTTATCTTGGAGAGAATGCTGCTGCTCACTCCTCCTCCGACACATGTACAGCCTTCCTCTTCTCACTCACTTTTTATGCCCAGGCGTTTCTTCTGCTAATTAGGAACCTTGCACACTTTACGAAGACCCAACACACATATCGTTCGGTGACCCTGTCCTCCTAGCAGACATGGTGGATAATTCAAATCTCGGTGCTGGTGTGCTAGCGGAATATCTTGCCGTGTATCATAGGCTAGTAGCTCATTTTTAAAAATCCCGAAAAGAATGATAATGGTGGAAAATGAATCAAGTGCAGTTCACGGCTCACAAACATACCTACTTGGCCAGTAGCCACAACGTTGGGGAACTTGGGGTGTTGATTAATGGTGAGGCACAGAATGTCATCACTATGCTCCACATAGAAACTCTGGCATGCTGAAAGCACACACACATATATCACACTCAGGACAGACACCAATCTTCATCTTCTATTCGAGGTAGACGAGCAGTACCTGTCGTTAGATTGAGAACAATCCCAACCGAAGCCGTGTGATAGATTATATCCGCCCCCTCGTTCAGGTAATGCACGTTGTTTCGGCAGTCGTTGCCCCGGTAACCAAACACCAGCTCTAGCACCAGGTCCTGTGGGAAGAGTCAAACTGGGGTTATGGTCAGAGGTTATCTCCATGACGATGGCAGAGAAGTTAAAGGACTCGGTGTTGGAATGAGAAGAGACAGACACTGCTCCGAATAAATAAAGCAAGGTTAACAGCAGAGTGAGGCTGATGACCGTGTGTCTGGATACCACATCTAATACAAACTGGCCTCAGGAGTCTCAGCTTTTAAAAAAGATTCGATTAGAGATGGAGCAG
>JAYDZF010000009.1:9361834-9378411 GCA_034509105.1 Microcambeva barbata | reverse complement strand
GTTTACTTCAGATTATACAGACTAGTATGCTGTGAATACAGAAAATTATTTTATTGATATTATTCTATATTCATTTGCTGTAACATTTACCCAATACAGAGATGAAATCTTTCATTTAAAAATCTTTAATTTATTCTCACGCCACTCTAATCATACCTAATTCCTAACCACTAATTCCTAACATTTATGTTGTTGAAGTAAATGACCTGTAGGCAATTTCCTTCAACAACAGCATCTAAGCTCATGGCAGCCTAATGCTTCATTGTCATATTTGAGTTTTTAAATTGACTGTAGCTTGTGAATGTTTGTTGACTAAAATATTTTAGCATCTATGAGCAATGTTTGTAAAGATGGTTTACTGTTCCTTACAAATTGCTTCAAGCGGTATTCCTGAATACTGGACCCACTTTTTAAGACCTGTACAGTGCTTCTTAGCATCTTCCATTCTAATGCTTGTGGTTTACACTAATGGCTGCAATCAAACTACTTAATCGCTGCACCACCGAGGACCCAGAATGAATGTATTTGTATGTACAAAATGTAAGGGTGTTCGTAGAAACCCAAGCCTTAACATATGAATCAGAGAAAACAAAAGCAACTAGACGATTCTCTTTGAAAGGTTCGACATCTGAGCCATCAGAACAAATCCCCAGATACATCTGAGAAAATGAATGGGTGACGGGGTGATACTCTGTCTGATGTCATGGCTCTTTTATGTTTCCCTTTATTAAATATTGACGGCCTGAGCCACTGTTGATATTTATTGAGCAAATATTAAACTTCACCTGCAGTCCAAAAAAGGTCTAAAAGATACAACTTTTAGCCTAACAGTACAGCAATTAACTAAAACACACATTTGGAGCTTGGATTGAAACATTCTGCTGAAATGCAAAGTCCTTTGCTCACCATTTTTGTTTATTTATGAAGATTTTAACATCCTGTTTAACAATTTGGTTACATTCATGACAGACACACAGTAGTTATTTATCACATGCTCTAAGTAATGACATAATCCCTCTACATTTTTATTGGATTAGGTCGTCAGCGAACCAGCCACAATTACTAGGTGCCCACTTCCTGTGGTTTCCATCAAAGAAACGAACAAGTCCAAACACTGTACACAGGAGGTTATTTTTCTAATAGCAAAGATGATGTTACAACTCCATGAAATGTGAAAGTGCCAGTCAAGAATGAAGCAAAACATTATGAAAGACGACATTCTTGGCAGACAGCAGTAAACCAGCAAAAAGGTTCTTACATCCCATTTACAGCAGAAATGAAAATGAATACAAACTAGTCTGGTGATACTAATGCTATGGTTTGTGCAACACAAATTATGGATCACTCAAACAATGCAATCCCATTTAAACGTGTGTGGAATCACATTTAAAATTCTGTTACATGCAAAATGCAGTTTGATCTATATATTCCAAATCAAACTAATTCCTGAATCCAAACGCAGTATCCAGATGTGCGTTCCGATAGGTCTACAGCCTACCGGTGATGCATATCCTTATGCAAATTACAATAGCCAAGTGTGTAGCTTCTGCTTCCACAGCAACATATGCTAATCTAAGTATTCTGGTGTGCTATTATCTTTATAAAGCTTTTTATTTAACCTTTTATTAAACAAAGGAAATGTGCTTCATAGTAAAAGAACTCTGTTGTTTATAAGCTGTAACTCCAGGATCAGCCACTGAATGGTTAGTAAGATCATAATCGATTCTACTGATCTACTGAGTGTCATCTGGGGAGCACAAGACACAACAGTAGTGACTGAAATGCATTTTTGGCTGCATATTTGGGGTGTAAATGATAAAAATGGGTATTTCTGGGCTTTTTGGGGGGGACAGAGTATTGTTTGCTGTATTTCATTATTGTAACCCGTGCAAATTAAGGGGGTTTAATGTAATTGAAAGCATTAACTACAAAGTGTTAAAAGGTTCATTCTACAATATTTTAGTCAGTAAGCTTTTGTCACTCCAGCAAATAAACAATGGAAAGAAACTACAGAGCCAGGAAAGATCCTGAAAAAGAGAAGAAACCTCCTGGGAAATACCTTTGTTGATCCCACATTAAAATAGCCACCAGCTTTTTTTTCCATGTGGGAACTGGTCAGTTTTTGAAAGTTCACATGAAACGACGTCATGAAAAACTGACCCTGCCACTTTAGTGAAAGTCAGATAGACATCAAAAGCAGCTGTGCTGTAGATGATAGAGACCCGACCGGACTTGCTGCATAGAGATGGAGCTGATTTAAGTACACAAACTGGTGCTGCTTATATTACAGCTTGATTAGTCGAACACTGGGTCTGTACAGTGTCAGTAAGATGTTTTAGTTCAAACTATACACCTCCACTAAAAATCGACATCTGTGCAGTATCTGGAATTTAACCAGCAAGCATAAGAAGGTTTATGCACATATGAGGTACGAGTACAAGTCAATACTGTGGCATGCAAAAGTTTTGGTACCCCTGGTCAAAATAACTGAAACTAAGAGATGAAATGATTAACTAAAGGAGTAAAGACACTTTCCAACATTTTAAGCAATATCAGTGCATTCTTTTGGTTTAGTAAATTTTTAAAAAACGAAAAGAGCACCTTGCAAACCTTTTGATTTGAGCACTTCAATAACTTTGATGGAGGTGTCAGACCTTAATTGGCCCATTCTCAACCATGTGATGCAAATTCAAAGCTTTATAAATACCCAGACTTTTCTAACTTTGTCCCAAAAACACCATTCATTGGTTCTTTTGAGTAGCACAAGAATGAGAGGGGCATAATATAGTGTATACAAGTGTTTTTAAATAGCCACTAACTCAGCTCGAAGTGGAATTAATAAATGTCAGTTAACATGATCAATGGTTAAGGTAAGGTCTGGAAGAGCAAAAATAATTACAGAGAGCTGCTCACAGGATCAAATCAGAATCCCTGCTTGTAGTACATTGTTCATCCTACTGTTCCGGGACATCTTCATTATAATGGCTTTCATGGATGAGTCATCAGAAAAAAAAACCTCTTCTGCATCCTCACCACAAAATCCACCAGCAGAAGTTTGCAAAAGAACGTCTTAAAAAGTTTGCACTTTCGAAACAAGTCTTGAGGCCCGATGAGTCTTTGGGCCACAATGAGCAGAAACAAAGCAGAAAAAAGACCACAGAACTTCATGAAATCCTCCCCAACCATTAAGCATACAAAAGACTTTTACAAGCTGTGATACAAGCCACAGAGGATGATGCAAGGTACGTAGTAAAAAAAACTTCGGGTCCTTATTGTTATTTTGAAAATGTAAAAGATGAAATTACAAAATGTTTTGCTTAAAATGTGTACTGTGTTATCTTTAACTTAAAGCTTTTGAGGATCATTGCATCTGCATAATTGTGAACAGTAACAGAAATATTGATCAAGGGTGCCCAAACTTTTGCATGCCACTCAACACCATTCAATTCTGGCAACAATAAAGTGCAGGTGTAATCAGTTAAAATCAATTAAATTACACAATTATGTATGTTTGTTTATTTGTGTATTATGTATGTATTAGGATTGTAACATCATGTTTTACACTTTTGGTTACATGCATGACAGACACAGTTACTCATTACTCAAGGTTCATCTTATCACAAGTTCATATTAAACACAGTCGTGGACAAGTTTGTCTCGCCAATTAACCTTGGCTGCATGTTTTTTGGACTGTGGAAGGAAACCGGAGCACCCGGAGTAAAACCACGCAGGCACGGGGAGAACATACAACCTCCACACAGAAAGGACCCAGACCGCCCTACCTGGAGATCGAACCCCGGACCTTCTTGCTGTGAAGTGACAGTGCTACCCACTAAGCCTCCGTGCCACCCCACACAATTATTAAACGATAGATTGAAAATAACCCAAACTTACCTGAAACACTTCTATTCCTCTTTTCCTAAAAAATAAAACACACAAAGCATAACAATTAGTACATGTACACATATCTTCCCTCCATCAAAATTTACACTTTATAGCAAAATGCACTCCGATTAAACTATAGAAGAATATTTGTATTCAGTTTAACATTGAAGCCACCACTTCCAGAGCAGCCCAGAACATTAACTGAGCTACTGGATTATTAACATACCACCTCTTAATCTTCAATATTTCTAGCATGTAGTTTATTTTGTAGCTCACAGACATTTGGCAAACAAAAGTATGAGCAATCCCGGGCTATAATTAACCAGGATTATTCTAGGAATAAAGAGTTTAGCTTTGATTACATAATGACCCAGTAAATCATTTTACCACTCTGATTACCACAGCAATGCTCTCAATCTTATCCTATAACAATAGTGATGAGATATTAACATATTCACAAAAATACACTTGGAAAGAAGGACAACATATCAAATCAATGCAGCACCAATGCTAACGTTGTTCATATACATTTTATTTGATGTAAAATCAAATTCCTTCTCATCATAACTCTTCGACTCTTCGACAGGAAAAAGAGCTAAACATTTGAGGATATGACAAAATGACATATCGCAATAAAGCTGAGTGTCACATGATTGGTCAAAGCCTTGCACAAACAAACCATGCGCCACGGTAGTTAAATCATCAACTCAAGCATACCATCTGAAAATCTGGCTAAAAAGCAAGATGCCCAATAGATCTCAATTGAATCTAGATGAAACATCCATCAACAGCAAAAGAGGGTTCAGCATTCAGTACAGCATGATTGTAATGGTACTGAGTGTTTCAGAGATTCAGATGTCTTGAATTCTTAAATTCTCAATGAGCTGTGTTTAGTGACAAAGGTTTTCCAAAGCAAACTCAACACACAGTGGCTTTTATTCAAAGAATAAAGAAATGACCTCACGCAATCTTGCATTAAGAAATGTTCCTTTTGTACTGATCGACAAGCCAAAGACACAAAGACATCATTGCTTGCTCCTGTAGACTTTTAAAGCCCACCACTGCTGTACAATGTAATAACATCTGACCTGAATCCTTTAGTTTTGATTTGCCAGATTATTTGTGATGTTTGCACTGAACCCTCATCTCAACTGGATCTAAAACTTCTGGGAGGACTTCAAAGACTGTTACCCAGCTTTAATACATGACCAAACGTGATTTATTTATATAAATTATACATATTATACATAAACATGCATACATACATATACACACTCGCCTTTGTTTTGCATAGTATGAACATATGTCTGAAATACAAGTAATTTCATTACTTAGATAAATAATATATAATCACTAATACATTTTTAAGAAAAATAATATAATGAAACTATGTAATAATTTGTCTTCAAATCGTATTGTGAACCCAGTATTGTGAATCATATTGCATGCTGGGTAGTGTGTATTAGTACATCCCTAATATGAATAGAAATCCTAACTTTATACTTCGATGTGAAGAGTTGTGTATGTGTTTTGAAAAGGAAGCATATACCTACCAACTTCCTTTAGCTTTTTTTTCACAAATACCACTTTGTATATTCGGAACAGCAACGATCACTTTTAAGAAACAGGACGTGACAGAGCAACCCATAATCTACAACATGAATAGCTCTTACTCCTAAACAAAGTGGAAAGAAAACTGATATTTCACACCAGCCTGAGATTGGGTTGTTTCAAAGCCTTTTTGAGGTTTTGTATTTTGGCAAGGATGATGCCTCTTTGGTATTTGGAGAAAATGGCAGAATAATATATTAATACAAACAAAAGGAAGTTAAACTTTTAAGCATAATGACAAAATATACATAGCTAATTATAGACTGCATTTCTCTCATTAAAAACTAATGTGCACTAATTTTACTGTCCTGTATCACACTGTGATTAGACAAAAAGCATCAATGCTGTCAGAACTAATTATACGCTTCTAATACTATTTCACAGCTGAAAATGTTTTACTTAAGTTATTAAAACGCACCACACTTCGGCAAATATGTAAGCAGCAGTGTGATTCATTGTGATTTATGAACTCCTCAGAATGAGCTTTTTGTACATCCCGTTCCAAAACCTTGGACAATATTAGATTTTGTGGAAAGCTTACCCAAATATTTTGAAGGGTGTCTCTATACCAATCAAGTCAATAAAAAAGCATTTTAAAGGGTGGGGCACTGACCTCGGATGAAAACTTTCAAACCAGACATTTTCTTTCAATTCAGCCCAAAACATGTCGCAGCAAACAATTGCTTCACAAAAATATCTTTATGGAAGCAAAAGCATAAAAGGACCTTGGCTAAACTGTTGCTAAAGTTAAAAGCCAATGGTGACCTCTCAACAGTGACTGTTGCTAAACAATACTTGAAATGAAAATGTCCAGATCTAACAATAGTCCAATGCTACACTTTTAAATGTTAAAATTTTTAAATGTCCTTTCTAAAATTCGTGGCCAGAGGTTTTTCAAATGTGTAATTTAAATGCATATACAATCTTATTGTTCTTCAGCAAATGTTCTGCTTTGATTTAATGTAGGTTACGGTTTAGGTGCCTTGAGACATTTAGCATAGACAAATTGGTTTATCACTGCTAATATTTCTAGGAGGGGGTGACGTGTGCTTTCTCTGTTCAACTATGATAATGCAGCTAAGCCGGTTAGAATGGGTGGAGATTGGTTAATGCCATTTTGATAGATAGTAAGTTTAGAGTTCTGTCCTTCATACCACCCACACAGTTGATCCAAATACATTAAATGTTAAAAAGTCAACATATAATATGCAGTACATGAATCTAGTGCAAGCTCAGTGCCCATGATTTTGGTTAATAACACCCACATCCACACATGAACACCCTACATTAAATCACATTAAATTGACTATCAAACATTCAGATCTGGGTCACGATGATTTATGCTCGTCACTGCCAGATGTTATTACACATACCAGCATGAAGCTGGCAGGTAGATTAGTTTCACCACTAATCTGAAATATGCCACATACTTTACCCTTTGATTTTATGTTCGATTGTTGCTATTGTTTTGCTAACCCTATGGGAATATATGTGTAAACCTTGAGGTGCATCAGTCCTGAGAGATGTATGTAGGGTTGAAACGATTAAACAGCCGAGACTTGAAAATGCAGTCTGCAAAATTAAAGAGAGAGAATAGCGAAGGGCAAACAGAGGAAAACCCACAGGGGAAAAACGTTTCTCCACATTTGCACTGTAGTTACACAAATTCTTCACAATGGGTCCTTGTTTGTTTTGGAAGTATTCTGCTTAACCTGGGTTAAGAGACCTCTCCATATATCAACAGTAGAAGAGTTAAGCAATAGGTGAACTAATTTGTGAACCAATGTTAACGTATATATGTGTGTGTGCGTGTGTGTGTGATAAGTCTTAAAACATACCTGCACATTTCAGCAAAGCCCAAAAAATTAAGTTTCTTCATTTTCTTCTCACTGAGCCAGTAACCCACACGTTTTCCTCTCAGAAAGGTCTGCATGGTCCTCAACAAGCCCAGTTTAAGTCCAGAAGTGCAAATGAAAAACTGTTCATTTACAGTACATAGTCCTACAAAAACGGAGAGCTCATTAGATACCCAGCTCTATCAGGAAGAGTACATTTAAGTTATTCAAACATTATTTACAAGAACAAGTTCAATTTTTAATTCTTTATATAACTGTTATTATTAAATGCCTTTAAATGTATTGTTTGTGTTATGGCTGAAAATATCTGGTGAAAAATCTGCACCTAAAAAAAAAGTGCAGGCATTTGTTTCACAGGACATTCTTCAAGCTGATGTCACATTCAAGCTAGCTTGTACTAACTTGAATATAATACAAGTACTATGAAGAACTAAGAATTGGGTGATCATAACAACATCACTACTAATAACTTTATCAATTCATTCAAATTTGGAGATGACTTTGGAAAAGAAGTACATGTTCCACTATTTCGGAAACAAAAAAAGGTGTTGTGCAAGTAGTAGAAACCCCAAGACATGCACGTCACACACGGTACATCACATGTGAAATGTGTAGGGTGAATTCTGGCTCTGGAAGAAAATATTTTATTTGTTTTTCTCATGCCACCCTACTAATATAAGATTTAAGGAAATCTGACATGCTTAAGTGAAGGGCTTATGCTGGCATGTCAATAAAGACAGTAGTGGGGGAAAAAACAGACCAAATTTAGTTGTATAATTTCTGGGTGCGTGTCTCACCAAACTGAGCAGTTTTGCTTTATTCTCTGGTTGATCCACTGTGCAAACACGCACGCACACGCACGCACACACACACACACACACACACACACACACACACACACACACACACACACACCAGATCAACCAGAGGAAACCCCAGAAAACATGCAAACCCCAAGCAGAAAACCCTTTGCCACCGTGCCGCCCTTTAAGACTAAGGTTAGAACCGACACAATGCTCTACAGCCTTATCTTCAATGATAACAACTGTACTAACTGCTGCACCTCTCAAGTTTCTACAGGAACAATATAGCATTATTTAAGCAAATGTCAACGAAATAATTCCAAGGGACTACAATTCACCATCATATCCAGAGGGAGGACACTTGATCAGTGACCTGATAAAACATCTGTAATGAGATATTTTCCAGAACATATTTCTCGATCATGGATTAGAAAGCCAGACACAGTGTGTCAGCATGGCTGTGTTTGGAGCTAGCCTTCATAGTCATGGCGGTGTACTTGTCTGACATGCCATTGATTCAGTATGATGATGAGAAACTCAGAAATCAATCGATAGTTCCACTTCGCGCCGAGCAAAATGATGCTGCAGGAATTTAAACAGAAACATTCATCTAGAACGTGTGAATAAGTGAATGTGATCGCCGTGACATTTTTCAGGACGTTACGTGCGTCATCCACGTCCACGCACAAATAACTGTTCCGGGCATCTAATCAGCACTAAACACGTTAAACGTGTTCGCTTCCACTACTGAAGCACAGTCCAGCGTTAGCCTGCTAACAGTAGCACACCGTTCCAGTCCCTCCTGTTTACAAGTCGTGAAACACTCGTCGGTACAAATAAACAACATGTAACAAACACTATATTACACATTATTACAGCGTATTAACGTTTAACAGAGCTGCCTACACGTGGAACGCAAATGAACGGTATATAAAAAAAACACTTGTTCAGTTACGTACCGAGCTAGTCAGCTAACACGTCTCCCATTCCAACCGTCCGCTTCGGTGCTAACTACAGGACTGCAAGAGATTCGTCATGATCTCTCCAGCGGGGATTAAAAACACGCGCCGAGACTAAACACGGCGTGAAACGTTAGTCCAATTGCGCAGAAATGTTGAGCTTTAACCTCGGGATTGATCACACCCTCGTGACGTCAGGCCGGCTTCATTCAAGTCACTCTGGTAGCGGTCCTGTTGGTGTTGATAGGGGTGAACCAGTCGATTCTTCGAGTCGGTTCTTTCAGGTGAGTGAATCGAGGCGATGGGCAGTAATAAGACTTGTAACGCAGTTCATTGTCTTTAACCCCTTAGCCTAATTAGGGTTGGGGAGGGGTGCTGGAGCCTATCCCAGCTCTAACACCCTGGATGGGGTGCCAGTCCATCGCAGGTTAAATTCAGCAAATGTGAACAGGGTATATGTTATCACGGCCTTGTACATCTTAAAACCTAAAGTTAGTGGAAATGCGGTTCTACAGTGCTTTAAAGTGAATGTGACTCCGTTTGTGAGTGTGTGTGTGATATCATGCATTAGAATAAACTACCCTGCGACCCCGACTAGATTTAAAGTAGCTAACATAAACTATAAATGAATGAACGCTTAACTTTTGAATCAAGTATATAGAGTCCGTTTCTGAACTGAACTGACTGAACTGGCTCAAAGAATATGACTCAGTCAAAGAGCCGAAATGCCCAACGCAGTAGTCTCTTAGCGCGAGCTCAGCGTTGCATATAGATCTACAGTGTAATAGCGCCCCCTGCAGTACAATATACGCATTACTCATCTCTAATTTACTGAGCACCTGAGAGCTACATTTTAAACTCCGGACTAGGAATGGAATACATAACATTATCATTACATGAGAGTTGAGAGTTATGTTAAATTCTGATTGCATACAATTTCAAAGTAACAATAAAACAATCCAAAATACGAATAAAAGGAGGTGTGTATAATTTAATGTTTTATAATCTCGTTATTATATATAACGCACATGGAGGGAATACGTAAATTTTTATTTCCTCTGGAACCTGTGAACTGTATTCTAATATACAAAGAGTTACTTCAAATCAAGGCTGGCTCGGTGGTTAGGTGGATCGCACTGTCTCACAGCAAGATGGTCCGGGTGCTCTTCGTGGGATGGGAAGTTTGCATGTTCTTCCCGTGTCTGTGTGGGTTTTCTCCGGGTGCTCCAGTTCCCTCACACAGTCTAAACATGCAGGTGAAATAAATAGGAAACACAACTTTTTTATGTTTGAGTCCTGATGAATTGTGTAACGAGTAGTCGTAGCCTAGTGGTTAGGGTACAAATCTGAAACCTGTTGGGCCCTTGAGCAAGGCCCTTAACTCAATATTGCTCCGACTGTTTACTGTACTGTAAGTCACTTTGAATAAATGCATCTGCTAAATGCTGTAAATGTAAAATGTAACTAACAGTGTAAAACACTGTAATAAACACTGTTTATTAAAATCCTAATAAACCAACTTCAAATTAGCATGTGTTGATAACTGTGATGCATACATATGACTACTATTTTATAAATGTATAAACATTGTATATATAATTCAATAATTGCTCCAGTAATTATTGGTATATTGTGTTTGTTGCTGTTATGTCTATGCAGTACTGTGTTAATGTTGACCTTACGTATTATTTTAAACGTATTGTACCATCCTTCCTTTTCTGTCCTCAAGCAGATGAAGTATGACGAGAGAGAACTGTTTATCTACACAAACAAGCCCATGTCTGGTGTTGCTTGACAGGAAACAGAAATGCCATCCTTTTCAAAATGACACTCAGATCCCAGCGTCTGTCCAAAAGATGCTGCAAAATCAAGCATTTAGTCACATTTACAGCAAAACCTTTTCTCTGTTGTATTAGTAAAGTGCTAAAATCAGCAGAACAAACAGAAGTCGTTGGCTAACCAGTCATACAGTACATCCAAAAGACAGATGTTTATTGGTAATACATCTGACATTTTACTGAAGCACAGAGATACATTTTGCAAGGTAAAAAATAATTCTTTGACAGTACAAATGCACAAGACAACAAGTTTAGGAAACACTGTACAACATAAAAAATAGAACATTTTCATAATTTTGGAACCATCTGTACAAAGGCTTAAAATTGTATTTACAGACATTTAATGCATTCCCCAAAGCTAATAAAAAAGAAGTGCTTTTGACCATTTTGAATCATGTTTGGTGAGCACAGCTTGCTCCACGTTCTCTGTTCAAGTGTTGCTGCTCAGCGTCTTGCAGCAGGACTCGCCAGAAGACTCAGAATGGAAGACAGACAATGGAGCTTCTCTTTAACCATCTCAGGTAGCTTTTCGTTTTCTTTATACCTGAACAAAGTATGAAACAAAACAAAAAACTGTGAATGCAAAACAGAGCTTTCTAATAGGTGCTCTATAACCCCTGGAAAAATAAAGAAATGATCTAGGAAGATGCATGGGGATGGATATCTGACTGTTAAATACAATTCATAATCAAGGTTGTAAATGCAAAAGATGATAATCAAAAGTATGTATTGTCATATCGAGATGTCTCAATTTCAAGATTCTTTAAAGGGCAAGGCAATTGGTCGTCATCTGTAACTTCTATAAGGTTTTGTAGTTCATTACCTGGTTGTGTGTCCTTCAGATGAGGTGAATGTAATGCAGGATACCCCTGCCTGGACCACCAGCTGGGATCCATCATTGAACTGGACCCACACCTCTCCACTTGTTAACTAAAAAGTAAAAGCAAATAAATGTAAGGCTTTAACTACACAAGCAATTGAATCCTAAGTTTACTGTACAAGATGTGGATAGTATGATTCAGTATTCTACTTTTACCCCACCCCTATTTAGTCATTTCCATTTCCAACTGGGGTGGCACGTTGGCTTAGTCAGCACTGTCGCCTCAGGTCCTAGATTCGATCCCCGGGTGGGGCGGTCCGGGTCCTTTCAGTGTGGGGTTTGCATGTTCTCCTCGTGTCCACGTGAGTTTCCTCCGGTACTCCGGCTTCCTCCCACAGTCCAAGACATGCTACCAGGTTGATTGGAGACACTGAATTGTTCTGTAGGTACCTGTGATGGGCTGGCGCCCCATCCAGGGTGTTACTACGTGCATTGCACCCATTGAAGAGCTGGGATAGGCTCCAGCACCCCTCCTCAACCCTAATTAGGATAAGAGGTTAAAGAAGATGAACTGAACTGAACCATTTCCAACTATAGTTCCTCTGCCACTTGCACCAGTAACCAACATCTGTGCAGTAACTGACCACTTCTCATTACCAGGCAGTGCCGTTTTCCCCAAACAAGAACCATACTGAGTATAGATAAGACACCCTATACCCTGTGTGATTCCACAGGTATTAGCACCTACACACGTCCTGGAGATCACACACCACAGCAGCCGTAAGAGGAAACCCCATCGATCTCACACATACACCTGATTGTGTAAACGCATGGCCAGGACAACATAAAAAAAAGGTTTTAATGTAATATTTCAAGATTACCTGTGAAGCCCAGCCAATATTGGGTACAAAGATGGACTTGAGTACTTTTCCTGTATTGATGGGACGTCCATCTTTAGGTGATTGTGGTGAGCTGCCCTTAGCCAAACTGGCTGTCGTGAAATCTGACCCACTGTAGGAAATCATCTAGTTGGGTAAAAACAAGTAAGCATGAATTCGAAGAAGTGAACACTGACAGACAAGAGTAAGACATATCAGGTATCTATGACTAGTGGACTATATAACGTAACCTACTGATGGAGTGATGTGGGGTGGTTGAGGTGGGCTCAAGCACACCTGCTCAACCTCAGCCGGTGCTGAAGGACCCCGGTCAGAGGCCGGTTGTGCCGCGGAGAATGGGGATGCGGGGTTAGTGGGTTTCCTGACAAAAACATAAAGCAGATGGCCAAAGTGAGACAAAGAGGACACTATCACAAAGACTGTCGTTTCACACAGAAGAAGAAATACTGAGTCTCAAAGTCCGATATACCTGATATATGCAAGCTGGATATGCCAGAATCTACCTGGAACTGCATTTGTTCAAAAAATCTTACCTGCCAATAGTGATGGGGAAGAATGGAGTGGCTTTAGCACTGTGCTGCTCCTCAGCACTGATGGCAGCCTCCAAAGACAGGCACATCCTGTGTCCCTAAAAAGTACCAATAAACTCAGTCATAAATCCAACCCATGGTCATAAGAATTAAACCGTTATACAACTGCTAGGGCGCTCAAACCAGTGCATTGTAGTGCTGGTGCAAAGCCTGGCTAAATAAGAGGGTGTCAGGAAGGGCATTCGTAAAATCCTATGCCAAATAAATAATGCGGATCATGATCCACTGAGGCGACTCATGAAGAGAGAAGCAGAAAGGATTTGCATTATTCATTCACCACATAATTCATTTAAGGTTTATATAAAGCACAAGTCTGTAAATCAGCATTTATTTTATCTGAAATACTATACATGTTATAGTACAGTACTAAAATCTGAAGGTAACAAAGTAATGTATGTGGAAAGCTTAGATTTAAATCCCGGCACTACAGACCGGTCAGAGTTCAGAACAGCCTAGGCTTTAGGAGATTCTCTATTCATGTAACATTTATGAAAATATGTGACTTAAGGCATATTTTCTGCATTTCAACCCCAATTTACCTCTTCTGTGAGCTCCATGTAGAGTCTGCATTCAGGACTAACAGCACTTAGACCTACGTCACCCTTCATTGTATACGATTTGCCACTGATCTCTACCACTCGCATCTGATCGCTTGTCTTATGAGTTTTTGCACCTGAACAGAAAAGACAAAAAAAAAAAATCACGTTCATTTACTTGTTCAATGCGATTCTTATTAAGATCTTACAAATACAGGCATACAGGCTACCCTAGAGGAGCAAGAATGGCCCTAGGGAATATGACTAGGGAAGTGATAGCTTAGTGGTTAAGGTAATCCGAAGGTCGCTGGTTCAGGCCTCAGCACCACCAAGTTGTCACTGTTGGGCATCTGAGCAAGGCTCATAAAATGTAATTCACTTTGGATAAAAGTGTCTGCTAAATGCTGAAAATGTAAGTATAAGAGGAGATGATAGACTAGATACATATTCAAGATGAATCAACACTACTACACACCATCATAGAAGCACACTTCTAGGTCTGGATTGGGGGAGTTTTCCATTAACATGCACTTGGCATGTTTGGTGTACAGAGTTACTTTGGGAGTCTTTGATTTCACCAGCTGAACAAACTTGGTGGCATACTGATACTTCTTCCAGAACTTCTCTATAAGAAAAATAGCAGAATAAACTGTTGTTAGTTCACGAAGGCAGCAACGAAACAAGCAAATGTGTTTCTTCATTTCATTTCACAGTCCCCATTTTTAAACATTTTACACATTCAGTGTGCTACCTGGCAAATCCTCATAACTGCATATAAAAATATCTTCGGGAGGACATGGTGGATGGTCCAGAACTGGGAAACCTTTACCATCATTGGGTTGGTACACAGTCACCTGCACGGATACAATATCAATACTGTTATAAGTGACATACATTAATAAAAGACTTTTGTTTTTCATGAAGGAAATGAGAAAGTAATACCATGGAGCCATCGCTGGATATCCTCAGGACTTCTTTGACCCTCTCTTGAGCTCCCTGACCTTTCAGAAGCTCCATACACACCTCCCCTGTGTCTAGTATGCTTACCTAAATAGAACAGAATATATTACGTAATAATTTATATGTCTGCAGTATATAAATGAAACTGCACTTTATAAGCCATGACACAGCTAATCATAGCTTCAGACCTTCTGACCCAACAGAACTACCAGTTCTCACAAATTTCCTTTTAAATAAATATCCTCCGTTACCAAACCTTGTGAAGAAAAACCCTGCAAGAAAACTTGGATGTGGAGAAGTTTGTGTTGGGCTTATGATACACTAATTTGCATGGTATTAGAATGGGAACTTATAGACTGTAAAGTATTCCTCAGCCATGACATTTTCTTAAGGTTAATGACACTTACCACAGCATTTTTGGTTTTCTGTCGGATGGGCTTCAGTCTGGCAGCACAGAGTGGAAGAAATGGCTTTTTCTTCTCTTCAGTAGCTTTACTCCTGGGCAGGGGAGGCGCCTGCATTTCAAAACACCCCTGTTGTGTTGAGAAGTGGCTCATGCCGAACCCATCCTCCTTACAGGGTCCTGTGTTGTTCTGTGAGGCAGGTTGTTGGAATAGCGGATGGGGAATGCCATTCGGTCCTCTTGCCGACGGTCTGCCACCAGACCCCACTGCATCCCGCCCAGAATGAAAGCTGCTGCTGTTGCTGTAGGTGCTGACGTCTGCTGGTCTCTTGAACGAGCCTAACAATAAGAAAATATATAAGATATTAAACTAGGGTAGGGTATGGGTTATAAGGAGCAAGACATTTTGTTTAAAAAAATAATACTAATAAAATAAGATTGCTCCTTGGGCATATAAATAAGTATGAAACTTTTGTACTCTAAATTCCCTAACCTCTGTGTTAAGGGTTTTTAGATTGATTTTATAATAGCCATACTGTGTCTTGATAATAGCTTTGAAAACTCGATTTTAGGTCAGTTCCATTTATTTTAATTGTGAGTTTCAGGCTTTTTTGTTCAGAAATGTACAATGCACTACATCTAGTAACCCATTAAATATCTTCAGCTCAAACTCACCAACATCAAAGCTAAAACAAAAATCTTTATTATAAGTTTATTACCGTCAGAGCCGAACCAAGGCCCGGTTTCTGCTGTCTGTAATCTGACAGGATGTGATGAGGTAGAGAATGAGGGCCCAGAGCTGAAAAGTAAAAAAAAAAACATTATTATAATTTCAAAGCACTGAATTCCAATCAGAGGTTTGAGTTGTAGATTCAGATTCGGAATAAATTGTCATTGACATTACATTAAGAAAGTTAATCCTGAATTTATCAGACAAGCTTGAATCCTCTTTACTCACTTTACATTGTCTTAATTTGGTTATTCATAACCCTGTACAGTTAGGTACCCCCTGCCTGACTTGCTCACACTTTCTAACAAACAATGCTGGCGATCGTTTGGTCTTTTCTTCAGCTGTGCCACAACCTCAAGACTCCGGTTGTGGAGCAGAACAATGCAATGCCACTAAAGCACCCTTAACCAGGATTTTGGTATGAGATCAGCTCTGATACAAAGATCTTATATATTTACATCAAAAATACAGAAAATGTGGGTTAATGAACAAACAGACAAACTCAGGCTTAACAAATTGTCAATGGCAGCTAAAAATCCAATCAGTTTACCACAAATGTACACAGCTAACTTCCTCTTTCAAGCGGGTTGTTTTTTTTTTTCACCCAAACTCCAAAAAAATGTCTGATAAAATTATATATACATAACTGCAGAGCACATGATTTTTTACATTTACAAATCACACACC
>JAYDZF010000009.1:9344001-9360233 GCA_034509105.1 Microcambeva barbata | reverse complement strand
TCCAAAAAAATGTCTGATAAAATTATATATACATAACTGCAGAGCACATGATTTTTTACATTTACAAATCACACACCACAGACTTTACAAAATTTGCTGTCAAAATTACTACTGATGTACTTGCCGAGTTGATCTATATTAAAGCAATACAATAAATAATTAAATGTACAATATGTACCGGTGTACCTAATCAGGTAAGAGATAATTTCCATGTTCTGTTGGAAAAAAACAACCCAAAGCCACTTACTTTGCAGGCTGTTTAACAGGAGGTGAAGGAAGCCGTCCATGTTCATTGTAGCCATGGGGAATGTCCTGGTAACTGGAGGTTGATGGGAAAATGCGGTCAGAACCTGGGAGAACTTCCTCGGAGTGGCATCGCTCTAGCTCCACATCCTGTTTAGAGTGGCTGAAGCCAGAACCAGAACGATCTGAGGAGTGAGCCCGTCTCAGGTATCGTGAATAGGGTCTCCCACTGGCAGGATTCACAGGAACCCTAACATTGCCCATCGAATGTGGCGGCCAATCCTGTTCTTCCTTGAAGCTTGAGCTAGTGGATTGCTGCGACTGGCTTGGTAAAGGAATCATACGATTGGGCAAGGTCTGTCCGATCATCTGCCTAGTTTTTCTCTGGAGCCGACTGCTGCCGGTGTTACTGGTAGCATTGGATGCAGTAGATATTGTTGCAATGCCACTGTCCATGGAGCCTCCATCACTAGCCCCAGAGTCTTTGCTTGCACTGGATCCGCTCTTCGCCATAAAAGGGTGGTCCAGCACCGCAGACAGACTGGGCCTCAAAGCAGGGTTCTTTTGCAACAGCTGCTGAATCAGATCTTGAGCCTCAGCTGATACTCGAGTGGGCATCTTATAATCCCCCAAAACCACTTTACTGAGGGTGTGTTTTACGGTGTCTGTGTCAAAGGGAGGCCTGCCAGTCAGGAAAGCATAAAACATGCAGCCAAGTGACCAAACATCCGACTCCAGGCCGTGGGCGCTCCGTGTGGCCACTTCGGGAGAGATGTAGTTCGGTGTCCCACACATGGTGAAGTGTTTCTCTGTGGGCAACTTGAGCTGAGTGGCTAAGCCAAAGTCTGCTATCTTAATGTTCATATTGCTGGTAAGTAGAAGGTTTGAGAGGGTAAGGTCTCTGTGCATAATACCATGGGTATGGAGATAAAGCATGCCCTTTACAATCTGATGCATGAAGTGTCTTGCTGTTGACAATACACAAAATAAACAAAAAGTTTAGTGAATACGAATGAAATAATTCTTTTCAATTGTCAATAGAAGAAAATGATTGTCCTTGACATTAATATATTTAAGTCATCAATGCTGCTTTCTTGTCATTATCATTGTTAGCTCAGGGACTTTTGAAGAAACGTAAATCAAATCACCTTCTTCTTCAGCAAATGGCTTCTTTCTGTCCTTCAGATAACGGCTCATCTCCCCATTATGGCACATCTCCAGCACCAAGTACACATAATTACTGTCTTCAAAGTAATTGTACAGCTTAAATAAAAAAATCAGAATAGGCAATGAACAGATGCTCTAAAAATGTCATGGCAACTTTGTGATAATTAAGGTTAACTCAAAAATGTCTTCCTTCACACAGAAGTCCTGTTACAACCCGCCAGTTTTAGACTGAGGGAGGGGTTGGGCTTTTCAACCCCAGGGAGGCAAGTGTATCTCACCTCGAGAATTGAGGGGTGTTTCAACCGACACTGGATCTCCACCTCGTTAATAACACGTTGAACCATGCCAGCTTTGTGCATGGCCTTCTTGTCAATCTGCAGGGACACACACAAGCATCAACCACAGTTAATTAGACCAGATGCTGCCCGTATCCGCCCATATGGTCGAACACAAAACCGTGAAGGGGAAAGAGAACTGTCTTACCATTTTGATTGCCACTTCCAATCCTGTATTCACAGATTTGGCTCTGTAAACGCACGCAAAAGAGCCCTTACCCAGCAAGGTAAGAACCTTAAAGTCCTGGAAACAAATGCAGAAAGAAAATAAGCGCTTACATTGGTCTGTGCCATTCTGAAAAGATCTGAAGCATCACAGTGTAGTACTACTTGGTAACACAGAAGTACGTCAAGACAATATGTTTACTACCTGGATATTAAGATCCTGGGAGGATGAAAAGATCTTATCAGTTATTGCACAGCTTCGGCTGGCTGCTAAATTATGCATGAAAGACTGAATCACGTCAAACATCTTCACGGTGTAAGACGGTGATATTTGGCAGCGATGTGATCGGTGTTGAGGTCGATGTGTGTATGAGCACTGTTCCGATTGCGTCCCTGGTTACCTGCATCTGACACTGACATTTGGTAAACTGACATGCGAAGGTTTAGCCCGGCTTTCTTCCCGCTAACGCACCTTAGTTGGATGCTTCGCATGTCTCCTAGCAACCGCACAAGCCCCAATTCCCAAAACATAAACAGTCAGACTGCGATTACAGGAGATCAACAAACCTGCAGTAACATACAGATCGCTGAAGCAAACCCAGCTTTATCTAAACACAGACAATTAGTAGAACCTTATAAAAGCGTCAATCACAACACACTCTTTAGCGATCTAACTAACATGCTATTTAATTCTGCCAAAACACCGTGAATTAGTCGAAATAACACGGTCAATGTAATTAAAGTGCTAAAACAGACATTAGCCGCTCAGTTAGCGAGCGAACAAATGCGAACTAGCATAGCTTGCAAAAGTGGCCGCGCGCAACTTTACTCACCTCAATGTTATCCCCGATAGAGACACTCATTTTCACTTCATATCCTCTGATATACTCGAAAATAATCCATACGCGTACTCGAATTTGTTTTTATTTAATTAAACTCGAGTCTTCGCCAGTTCCTCCGCTCGAAATTACATTTAAAAATTGTACATTTGTTCGCTTCCAAAATATTTTCCTTTCCTCCATTTTGAAAAAGCCGCCCGTTAGTGACGTAATGACGCAGCGCCGACGCAACCGACGCCCCTCGAGGATTTGAACGTCTGCGTGGGATTACGTATAAAGGTCCTTCATCGGGTCACTCATTCATTTTATTTTTACTCGCTCGGTTCGCTAGGGTCGCGGTGGGTCGTGTACTATCCGCTTATGTAATACACACGAAATCAGTCGGAAAAAAATTACAATTTACGAAATAATTTGGTGAACAGTGTCCAGTGATAGTTGCCGTCTTTAAATTTGTATGTTTGAGATTGTCTGCAATTGGAGAGAGTAGAAGGACACTAATACATTACCGGCCAAAAATGAATAGCTTGAAATGTTGAAATACAAGGTAGGTGCTGAAAAAGCTAAGATTTTCAGATGTTAGGAAAGGTAATAATTTATATTTCAGAATTATCCAAAAAAGCTTCTTTCAGGGAACATGCACTGGGTTAATCAAGGTTAATCAAGCCATGAAAGCTGGTGCTGCTAATTCCTACAGATGTTTCAACTTTTCTTGATTGCTTAAAACTTGCATTAAAGCAGTGCTGGAACACACTGTGGTACCAAACCCTCATGAGCATCAGTCGAACAGTATTTTACTGCAGAAAGTTGTGTGTCGCTACAAAAAGGGCGAGAAAAGGCAGTTAACAATGGAAGAGAGACAGACCATCATAACACTTAAAAATGTAGGTCTTCTCTACAGAAAAACTGGAAGAAAGTCAAGGTGTCACTGAGTACAGAGCCACACAATACCCTCTGTTATGTGCCTTGTTGGTCAGTGGTTTATCCTACAACAATATAATTACCCAAAATGTAAGTCCAAGCTATGCCAGAACTACCTCAGAAAAAAAGATGAGGATGATAAGCTTACATGGACCAACCATTTATGTTAACTTCTGGAACAGATTTGGGAAGAAGTTTCTGAAGAATATTTGATTTCTGTTGTAGAAAGAATGCTTCGAGTGTGTTCAGCTGTTAGATCTGCCGAAGGTGGCTACTTTCATGAGTCAAAAGTTTAGAATATATTTTAACATAATTTTTATTTTCATTTCATCATGAAATCTCCTTTATATTGGATTTTGGGAAATTGATGAAAAAGGTGAAAGAGCCTACTGTATTCTACTTATTTTCACCGCCCATATCTGCCAGATCTCACATCTATACTAATCAACTAATATATCCACATTACTTATATAATATTTACAATCCTATGCAGCATACATCTTTGAATTTCATGTACAAATATATAATCTATCATTATATATATATATATATCATTGTATACATACTTGTCTCCTTGATAAAACCAGCACTTTGGAGGATTACACAGTCCAAAATTGCATTTTGTCAAGAGTGGCAGCATTTTGTCATTGTTAAATTACAGCTTATATTGATTCTACCATCAATGCCTCACCCTGGTCCTAACTTCACACATAACTTTAATATTCCAAGAACAGACTGACTCCATCTAACCAGAAAGTACATGTGGCGGGGTGCAGACTACCACCAGCTGAACTGTGGATAAAAAGAGAATGGTAATGATGACAGGTTAAGAGTCTGCTGTGAGGGTTCAATGATGAGTGCTTCAGCCGTTCAGTCCATTTCCGCCTCGCCTTGGTTCATTGTGTGCTGACTGCTCTTGTCAGGTGCTGGTCCGACTGTAGGACCGTTGTGATCCTGGTTATCCTCCACTGGCTTTTCAACTGCAGGCCGGTTCACAACTGGACTGCAGTTCTCATTTAGCTCCTTCAGTTGAAAAACACATACAAGTCTCACAGTATTTAGTTTTTCAATATTTAAAACATTCCCAAAACGGCAAACTAACACAAATTACCAGTGGTCATATAACAGTGACTAATACAGTAAATTTGGTAATACAAAGGCTTCAAACTGCTAAAAGAAAGATCCATGGATGTGGATAATTCATTTCTAAGCACGACTAATTGTTCCACGTCTGCCTGTTCATTTCAAAACTTTTTTCATCCCATTTTTCTGTTTTATCCTGGTCAGATGACCATAACTTCTGACATGAATAATGTACATACAACCCCCATACAATCATAAAAACGGAATTATCTGTTATTAATTATTATGGCACTTTGCCTTTTGCCACCATTACACCCAAAAAAAAAAAAAGAATAAATTATGATTTTTAAAAATAAATCCTTTTGGCTGCTCCCGTTAGTGGTGACCACAGTGATAAGTTATCCACAATTATTGATTTGGCACAGGTTTTTTTTCATGCCGGATGCCCTTCCTGACGCAACCCTTCTATTTATCCGGGCTTAGTACCAGCACTACAACACACTGGATTGGCTGGATAGTGGCTAGGGTGGCACCCAGCCAACCGGTAACATTTATAGTTGGTACAAAATGGCATATATCTTGTGCTGTTGTATAATTTGACCCACCTGAATCTTTTGAATGATGTCTGCTACTTTCACTGCAGGATTCTGAGTGATGCTGAGTTTGCTCTGAGCAAGCATCTTAGAGTTCATCCAGTTCATAGCCTCATTCACGCTCTTCTCTACTGTACTGATATCCTCAGGGCTGAGGTTCCGGTATCGCTCGTCCTGATGGTCAAAACACACTAGTGTCAAGCCTGACACCTCCTACCACCCCTTTTATATGCAGATCTAATTCTTAGCATTAAATAAAGTAATTGTAGAATATTTCAAATGGATTATAAGGACAACAAAGTCTCTAGACAACATGCCTCTTCAACATTCAACAAAATTTAAATGTACAAACGATGAACATGATTCGGATCCTTAATTGTTCATTATTTTCTTTAGCCCCTTATCCTAATTAGGGTCAGGGAGGGGTGGTGGAGCCTATCTCAGCTCTTCAATGGATCAAGCAACACCCTGGATGGGGTGCCAGTCCATTGCAGGTACCTACAGGACAATTCAGTGTATCCAATCAAACTGGCAGCATGTTTTTGGACTGTGGGAGAAAACCAGAGTTTCCTGGAATTTAAGTTTAGCCAATAATAATGTAGTCTAGTAATATAATAATACTAGGTTATTATTCGCAATTAAATGAAGAAAAACTTACATTTTAGTTGTGGCTGTATTATTGCATTAAATTATGCACCACCAAGAATCTAAACAAGACAATGAACCACTAAGCAAATTTAGAGGAAATAATTGAGATCTAATATCAACCCCTTTGACAAGGTCTGATAATACCCCAGACACACTTGGAAGACTTCAGCAAACCTGCTTACCTTCTGCTTGTACGCATCCAGGACCTTTAAAAAGAGCTGGATTTTCTTGCCTAATTCATTAAAGGCTTGAGGTCTTTCCTCCTGTTCCCGATACCGCTCTTCGATGGGTTCTCCAAACCTCTAAAAATGATCAAGATAGAAAAAGGGAAGAAGAATGAGCAATGGTTAGCACAATAAAGCTTGATCGACAAGTCTATAACTACCATGTTCTCAATAAAAAAGTGAAGAGAGGAAATCCAGAACAAATGACTACCAGTACTTATTCCTTAAAAGTTTTTAAATCCCCAAATGTACATTTTATAAATGCATGTAACTTTTGACATCAGCCATATGTTAAAAGGAATACATACTTTCAGCTCAGTCAATTTATCAAGATAGGTCTCTTTTGGTTGGTCTTCACCCTCCTCGTACAGCCAATTTTCTGTATCCTCCAGCATCAGAGTAAGTCTGTTACTCTCCTTTATGGGGACGACACACACACACACACAAGATAAAATCAAGCAGACATTATTGAGATGAGTACAGCATTCCAATGTAAACACTAAATCTGGGTTTTGTTAGTGTCTTAGCAATTGTGGGTTAAGGGCCTTGCTCAAGGACACAACAGCAGCAACCTAGCACTGGTGCGGTTTGAACACGGCATCCTTCAGATTACTAGTCCAGTACCCTAACCACTAGACTACTTCTTGCCCGTAAATAAAGAGCTTAATATTCTAGGTATAACTGGCATTAAGTCATTATAGGGGTTCTGTACTTACCTCTTTAGTAATGTACTTTTCATACAAGCCACAGAGTTTGTCTCGCAGATCGTACACATACTCCTCGACTGCATTCTTGGCATCATTTCTTTCTTTCTCCAGCTTGTCCTGAGCTATCATTCTCCTCTGAAAGAATGAAAGAATATGCCACATTACACAAGCAACATCTCTCAAGTTCAACAAATATTACAAGGCTATGCTCTTAAACGAATAACATCCTGAAGTGTGTGTAGGGGCGCACAGATGGAGAAGTGAAATGTCCCACTGCACACCAGCATTGAGAGTCTGAACTTCCCAGTTTGAATCTCTGAGTTGTCAGTTGGCTGGGTGCCACCCGTTCCACTTTTATTCTTCAATATAAATATCTATTCTTCAGTATTCTTAAGTTTTTATTCTTTTCACCTTTCTAGGTTTTGATGCATTTAGACCCTTCCCACACGGAGAAACAAACCAGTGTGTTGTAGTGCCGATCTGGATAAAAAGGAGGGTTACATCAGGAAGGGCATACAGCATAAATTAGATCCACTGGTAAGTGTCAGAATAGCCACCCACTCACATCACATTGTCATGTAGGGCTTCTTTAACATAGATAACTGGGGTACAATATGTGTGACAAGATGTGCAGAGCGACAGTCGCACTACAGTCAGTAAATTAAATAAACCGCACCTCTTCCTCTTCCAGACTGTTCAGCAGCTCTCTTTCCAGTTGTCTAATAGTGTAGGTCAGGATGGGCAAATCAACACTCTTGGCCTTTGTCTTGGGTTTGCTTGTACCCTGCTTTTCAGGGGAATCACCCTCCTTAGATGAAATACAGACAGTATACAGAATATACTCCCATGAATCATCAGCAAACACAGTAAACTATATTTAAATCTTCTTCTTCCCGCAGATAACTTAAATTATACCTGATTATTAGAGCTTGATGCTTTCCCCTCTTCACTAAGATGCTCACCTTGACCATCTTGATCCAACTGCATTTTAACCTACACAAACACAAAGAGAGAGAGAGTGAGAAAGATAATGTTATGACACTTGAGGTCTACTAGACAAGCTCACCACCGCAGTTAGATTTTCAGTAGTACCATCAGCTGGCACAAGCACATACTATGAAAAGAGTATTTCTGCCATGTGTCCAGTATTTCCTGGTGGACCCTGAACAACAGCCACTTGACAGAACACCGCTACACTAGGACATTAACTATTTGGTTTATTAATGGTACCATCAATTATGCTCTTTATTTAAAAGCCAAAATCCAGTCTACTTTGACTCCAAAAGTTAAGTGTTTGTATTAGCCTACTCAAAGCCATGACTTGGACCACATTATGAAGCTGTAGCAGGTCATTAAAAAGCATTTGATAAAATACCCTGTCATGTTGATGGAATTAAAGTCATCTTAATAGAGTAAATTAACCAAAAGCATGACATTATGATCATTTAAATGTTAATCCTTTTTTTCTTAATTTAAAGCTGGTTTTTTTTTCATTTTGGTTAATAGTCTACACATACAGTGTGACAAATACAAAACTACGGCTGGGCAGAACAGCGAGGTTTTACTTTAAAACCTTACCTGATAAATGAATTTTATTCCTACACTCGCTTCCCTCCCTGTGTGTGTGTGTGTGTGTGTGTGAGAGAGAGAGAGAGAGAGAGAGAGAGAGAGAAAACCATCCTAACCAACACAGATGGAAGCAGATTTCGAAAAATAATTAACCATTGAAATCACCATGACCTAAAAATGAATATCTTAAAATGTACAGATCAGTAATTATAAATGATAAAGGGAAAACCACCCAATCTCTTGGCTTAGTGGCCTCACAGCGAAAAGGTTCTGGGTTCGATCCCCGGGTGGGGCGATTTAGGTCCTTTTTTTGTGGAGTTTGCATGTTCTCCCCGTGTCTGTGTGGGTTTCCTCCCACAGTCCAAAGACATGCTACCAGGTTGATTGGAGACACTGAATCATTCTGTAAGTACCTGCGATGGACTGGCGCCCCATCTTGGGTGTTTCTATGTGCCTTGCACCCGTTGAAGAGCTGGGATAGGCTCCAGCACCCCTCCCCGACCCTGATTAGGATAAGGGGTTAAGAAAATGAACTGAACTGAACACCCAATCTCTTCGTGAAATCTGTGAGTCTTTGGTTAAGCAGGAAAAGAACATTATTTACTTTGAGGAGCATTAGTATTTAATATTTGCCAGTAGTTTATTTTTGAGCAATTTGTCATGTACATCTATAGCTGAATATTAATAAAAGCGCCTGTATGCCATTTGAGACATGCAGCTTTGATGCAAGTATCACAATACATTTTATACTTTATATAAAATATCGAAATATGTTCTATATCATCATTCTGCTAAAAAATTTAGAGATATAATTTTTAGTCCACATCCCTCAGCTTTATACAATACACAGCTAAATAAACATGAAGCATTCATTCCTTGCATTTGCTTCAGCTGTTGATTGCAAGAAAGTTCTTTTATCTTCCCACCTGGTCTTCTGGCCTGCACTCAATCTGAACTGTGGGATCCGTCTCCATCTGCACTTCCTCCACTTCACCTTTCTGCTTCTCTATCAGCGATGCACTGGACACACTGAAGATGCCGTGCACATTAACGCGCACTTTCACCTTGACCTTTGAACTGTCTCCATCCGGCTGAGGCACTACATTTTGGACAGTAAAGCGGCCTAAAAGGTGAGAGAATATACAAAAACCATGAGTAATATGTGTAATATGTCAAGATTTGAAAACTGATCCGAGACTAATGTGAAAAGGCTGTGCTTTATCAACATTCATGGGAATTTTCGATTCACATTCATTTCTAAACAGCAACTAAACTCTGGTGTACCATAATTTAAAGGCTTGTTACTAGTTTTAGTTTCACTCAGCACATCCTGTGTCATCGTCTTTACCTTACAGAGTGTCTATTTGGACAGACTTATATTTATAGTTTATAAAATAGATTATATTTTAAAGCCATTAATATAGTCTTAGTTCTGCTTAATTTTGGTGCAAACACTACTCACCTATTCTGGTATCTGGATATGGCAAATCTTGTGGAGTGCTATAAAATGCTTGCAGGTCAAAGGGTTCTTTTTTGTGAAAGGTGATGACTTTGGAAAAGGGTGCAGCATGGTTCTTGCTGTATACCTCACATTCACTAAGAATATCAGAGATACAAAAAGCTGAGTGAGCAATCTTATAAATAATCCCAGAAACTATATAAACGATTAACGTTCATGAAGCCATAATACAGCAACCGAATATGAATAATGCATCTTAAAGTAATCCAGTTGATTTAGTATTTTACTAACTACATATATTTAAGTTCTATTTAGTTTCATATAGATCTTACCCAACACCATCTGTTGGCGACTTCCAGCGAAGAGTGATTGGGAAGGGAACAACATCTGTGATAGAAAACTCACGGACCTTGAAAGCTGGTGACAAAATTGCACACTACATAGACACAGACAGACACACATATGAAATCAATGCATCATATGACGCATTCTTTCTATGAATTAGCCATAAATTAAGGGTAGTCATGCCTGTTAGTGATGTAGGGAAATGTATGTCATGGCAGCATTGAGATATTTTTAATTTAAGAGCTTATTTCTGCAAGTAACTGATTGGAACACATAGTGACATTTGTTTGCTGTCATGAATACATAAATAATCTGGAACACTGGTCTTCACATTGAGCCCACAAGAATCACTGGATGCAATGCTGTACCACACATCAGATATGATGCTAATCTGTCCAGCTTTGGCCACCTCTCACACTTAGTCAATCATGTCTGCGCCTGGTTAGAGTCTATTAGTGGTCAAACAAATCCAGTATGTGAGTATGTGCTATGCATATTCAAGTGAAACAAATGTAAGATGTTTAAATGGGTCATGTTCTAACTCTTTACCTGCAGGGCACATCCTCGAGCCACTGCCTCATCTGCATTCAGGGTGGTACTGATGTCTTTACCAAAAAACCTGGAAATACTCTCTTTAATGACGGGAATCCTGGTTGCACCACCAACAACTTCCACAGCATAAATATCATCTCTGCTTAGCTCTGTCACAAAAACAATACATAATTATTTTTGGAAACTTTTAAGTTAAGGCTTTTTGGCTATTCAAAGGAATTAGTTTAACTTACTTGATTGTTCCACGACTGCTTTAAGTGGTGCTTCCACTCTGCCCAAAAGGTGATCACACATCTCCTCGAACTGGCCCCTGTTAAATTAGATGATCAGATGCACCCCTCTCCTAAACTGTCACAAGCTTTTCAGTCATGTTGTATAAAACTCTTTCTTTCATGTGCCCTTACCTGTTCATCCTCCCAGAGACATCAATGTCATTCATAAAGCACTCAATGTTGAGTGGTAGCTCTGAAGAGTTGGCACTCATGAGCTTCTTGAGCTTTTCACACTCTTGGTGAAGCCTTAGCAAGGCCCGAGGATTGTCCTTCACATTTAACTTGTAACGGGTCTTAAACTCCTCACAGAAATGATTCACCAACACTTCATCAAAGTTACGACCACCCAAATACGGGTCGAATGCTGTCGCTAAGACCTGGCAAATCAAAAAAGACAAATAATGTACATTTGCACAACTTCTTTACTAGGGGTTCAATGTCATGGGAAGCTAAATAACCAATGCCAGGTCATCAATTTGAAAGCAATATAATTACATTAAATTTAATGGATTTAACTGTAACTCTGTCTCTTCACAACATATACATGCAAATGTCACACACACCACAGAAACACTGCTTTCTACTTTCTTAATAAGTTCTAACTTTTCAGCATATGCACCTCACTTAGCAATTCACTCGTATTTCAAAGCCACAGTTCATTGCTACAAATTAAGCATGAAACAAAGAAAAAGGCAAGAACAAAGTGAGACTTCCAACACATTCAAATAGCATAAACAATTGTTTATATATATATATTTTTAATTAATTTGGTTTTCCATATTTTGTCCATTACATACAAACAATGTTAAGTCGAGGTTCATTAAATCAAGGTTCCTCTGTATTTTATTTAATGTTCAATTTACTTCTTGGTCTACCCTGTACCATAAAGCCATGCCCAAATCCGCTACTGGAGGGGCTAATCAGTATCAATCGAGAGGCTACTACCGCTGAAAATTACAAATTGTAGCTTTAAAAGTGAAAATTGAAATAGCTCATTAATTCAAAATCTGACAATTTACCTTCAGTTTTCCCTTGTTGAAGGAGACAACTGAGACCTGGTAAGATGAGTGACCAATGTCCACAAAAACAACATTACGTGGCTTTTCTTCTGGGTTTGGTAAATCCTGTTTGTAGATCCCATAGGCTAATGCCACTGCAACAAAAGAAACAAAGAGTAGTAATATTGATGACTTGATACTTTTTTGGAGGCAGCCGTGGCCTGGTGGTTAGAGAACTGGACTTTGATGACCTGACAGACTGAAGTGCCCTTGAGCAAGGCACCTAACCTCTAACTGCTCCCTGGGCGCTGTGGCTAGGGCTGCCTACCGCTCTGGGCACATGTGCTCACTGCCTTCTAGGGTTCACTAGTGTGTATATGTGTGTTTCACTGTTCGGATTGGGTTAAAATGCAGAGAACGAATTTCACTGCACGGTGATGAAAA
Organism: Microcambeva barbata; assembly: GCA_034509105.1. NCBI lineage: Eukaryota > Metazoa > Chordata > Actinopteri > Siluriformes > Trichomycteridae > Microcambeva > Microcambeva barbata. The sequence continues at coordinate 9,347,672 of JAYDZF010000009.1, read as the reverse complement.
AAGTAAAAAAAAAGTCTAAAATCTAAATCTAAAACATCTAATTACTACTGAACTTTATTCAGACTGTTACTATAATTCTCCATTCTACAATACGATTTGCATAGTTCTTTAAACTGATAATCATATGCCAACAATATTGCATCCCAAATCTGTATAAAACACATCACAATATTTTATATCAAATCTTTCTTATTTATTCATTTCAAAGCTCATCGCCGTAAATGTAGAACAGTGAGATGAATATAAGCGATACTATCAGAACTATTTAAACATGCTTAATGTAGATTTATTATGTTGACTAGGTGACGATCAATGCTAACTAATTGTGCTAGCCAGAGTATTTAATCAATGTATTAAAAATGTTCACGGTGTAGTCATAAATGATAATAATAAAAAGAGCAGTGTTTCGTCTTTGCAGACCATCCAAATCATATTTTTAAAAGTCCTTTAAATACACAAAATGTTACAGGTGTGAGCAAAACTGATGCACACTGAGAGTGGGTCTCGGGTGGAAGTAAAGTATTAACAATGCCTTCTCTGTCAGCTATCTGTCCATTATTCACATTCCTTACTGCTGAAGCTGCCAAAAACAGGAGATAACAGAGCTGTCCTCGGTGCTGAAGGTCCTGCCATTCAAAATCTCGGTATTATGCAATAACATCCTCGAGATTTTCAGAATTAAGCAAATGAAAATCTAAATACACTTTACTGTACAGAATAACGAAGCAGAAAATAATTGTGATTCATATTTTCCTTAAATGTCATTTATTATACAAAATAGAAGTCGTTATACTCCTTTAAATTCCCCTTTTAATTCATTTACCCTTCTAGTAAAATATTCTGTACAATATAATTGTCTTTCCTCACTGACCTGCTGTTGTATCATTGATTAGTCTCAAGCAGTTTAACCCAGCAATCTGAGCAGCATCTATTACCGATCGTCGCTCTGCATCAGTAAAGAAGCTGGGGACCTATACATTTAAAGAAAGAAAAAACAAATGAATTTTTAGTATTGTGCAAAAAATACTTTCGATTACTCTTTATAGATTTGTGAAGCGATCAGCAACATACAGAAATCACACAGTCCACCACAGGCTTTTTCAGAGCGCTCTCTGAAGTCTCCTTTAGTTTGGTGAGCAACATGGCTGTCACCTGCTCAATGGTGAATACCTTGTCTTCATCCAAGTAACGAACCTAAAAGAGGGAGAGGTGACATTTAACAGCATTTTCAATTTGTAACATTTACATGCCCGACTGAGCTATTTGGGCAAAAAATGAACACCTTTTTATCCCCTCCTCTGTTTTAAGTCTCTTCTCTATGTCTATTGATTGTTAGATTAAGCATTGCTAATACAAAAAGAAGCACTGCAAGCATTGATTTTATAGAGTAGAGTCACAACTAAGTGTTAATGAAAACCACACCTTTATTCCAGTGCTGCCATTTGGGGCCTTGTGAAGGCTGTAAGGCAATTTGGTTTTCTCAGCCTGTACAAATGGATCATCAAACACTCGGCCATGAAACTTCTTAAACCCGTGTACTGTGTTCTTAAAGTTTGTAATGATCTGTAAGGTAAAATGTATATTTAGGAGGTTTTACAACAAAAATAAACATATATGATTCAGCAGACATATCTGTACATACAGGGTTGGGAAAATTAAAATATCTAAATGTTCAATACATTTCATTTGGGATGCATTATGTTATAGTGGACAGCTGTAGCCTAGTGTGTAGAGCTTTGACCTATGAACCAGAGATCAAATATAATATGCAGCCACTGTTGGGTCGTTGAGCAAGACCCTTAACCCTGCACATCTGTATGTGTAATAACAATACAGTCATTTAATTATATTCTCTAAGTGTTAATATTTTATTAACTGAGAAAGACCAATTGAGTACACTATGGTCAAAGTGATATTGTCGAAGTAATAAAAAGGTTTAATATTTAATAAATAAGTTGTAATAAACAAGTACCATACAAATGCAGGCCAAGCCCCACGTTGCCAGAATGCCAATCTATTCATCTATATATGAATTTTAAGGCAGGGTTCAATCTATAAAGCATAAATCTCATAAATCTTATTGTTGCCTACTGTTCTTCAAAACAACTTACTGGAATAAAATAAGTACTGTTCCTTTACCTGACTTTTAGCAGCATTCCCAATGGTTCTGTTTTTAGATGCCAAAGAAATGCATGCCCTGTGGGGGAAAAGACGTGAATGACCTATCAATGACATTGTTAATAATATTATTATTGTTGTTGAATATAAGACACTGCACATCTAATTCTCCCGGCAATGAGAAAGGTCACAGGATAAAACAAGATGTGGGCCGACCACAGATCAGGACCTCATACAACACCCTGAGGAAAGATTCATGTGATCCACCATAAATATTTCATCGGGAAAGTCGTTTTTGAGCAGGTCATTTTGACATTGAATATAAGACTGATAATGTGAATTTAGAAGGAACATAATTAATTTGTCTAAGAAAACTATCACCGAGGTAACACGGGTTTAACCTCGGTCAGGGCGTAACGATAACCGGCGGCCACTGTTCCTCAGTTCAATTTGGTTGCTTATAAAAGAACATCTCGATTACAACTCATTAAAAATACATACGTTGTATAATGCATGATGTGTAAAACAGGAATAGCCAACCATTATTAACACGTTCAAAAGATCGCACTGACATAAGAAACTAGAGCTTTACACAGATGTTAATGTTGTACTTACGGAGTGCATCTGTCACTGTATTCATTAGCAATGGTTTCAATACCGCCGCTCCTGGCAACAGCAATGTAACAGTTCTGAAAGCCCACATCAAATCCTACCACAGACATCTTAGCTAGAATATGTGCTTTATTTATCGGCTTTCTTTCCAGCGCATGTATTTCAGAACCAGCGCGTTTCTAAAAGATGTAATGACAACCTTCACAGTGCGTTTCGAACCGGGCTAGCTAGCGGTTATATAACGCTAGCGCTTCAGTCCAGTGTAATCCTGATCCAGGACGCTTTTACTGCATTCTCGCAGCCTCCGCTGGTGTGTATTACGATTGGTATTACGGTAAAATCGAGCATTAGTATAAAGTAAGCACCGCCCTGTGATGTATTTGATTGGACCGGGGCTGGAGCGGGGCAGTGGGATTGGTGCAGAGCTACAGATAAGCACGAAACATCTAGAAGCTCTCTGCTCAGAAAGCAGTCTACGTGATGATAGTGCAGAGCCACCACCGGCTATAAAACATCTTCAAAACACACAAAACGTACATGAATTACAGTTTCACAACAAATCACAGCAATATATAATAATATACAACAATAATATTACTAAACGTTATAGCCATTATAACTACCCCCAACTGCCACCGAATGGTCAGTAATCCAAGAACAATTCTGACCACAGCTCACACACAATCACACACATTCGCACTCACCCTGACTGTGTCTTGGACTGCAGGAGGATATTGGAGCACCCAGAAGAAAGCAATGCAAACATGCAGAAAACATTCAAACATTGAGACAGCTGCTCGTGGGAATCACACCAGAATGCTTTTTTTTTTGCTTGACAGTGCCACACCTCAAGCCATGATGCCACGTTTATCCAAAGCAGCTTACAGTATTACATTACATTTGGCTGACGCTTTTGTCCAAAGCGACTTACAGAAATGATG
>JAYDZF010000009.1:9317658-9332302 GCA_034509105.1 Microcambeva barbata | reverse complement strand
CCAGTTAGAACAGCATTACAATAATCTAATCGAGAAGTTATAAATGCATGGATCAGTTTTTCAGCATCATTCACAGATAGTATATTCCTTATTTTAGAGATATTATGTAGATGAAAGAAAGCAACTCTTGTAATATTATTAATGTGAGTATCAAAAGAGAGATCTTAATCTATTGTCACACCTAAGTTTTTGACCACTGAGCTGGGAGTTACAGAGACTGTGATCAGGTTTAATACCAGTTTCGATAACTTTTCTCTTGCTATCTTAGGTCCTACAAGTAATACCTCTGTTTTATCTGAATGAAGTAGAAGAAAGTTACAGGACATCCAGTTTTTATATCGTTTACACAATCTTCAAGCTTACTGATTGTGTTTGTGCAATTAGGTTTGGCTGATATATACAGCTGTGTGTCGTCGGCATAACAGTGAAAATTAATGCCGTGTTTAGAAATCATTTCTCCTAAAGGAAGCATATCGAGTGTAAATAAGAGAGGCCCCAAAACTGACCCCTGTGGAACACCATATATCACATTTGTATTTTCTGAGCATTTATTATTAACATGGACAAATTGAGAGCGGTCCGTTAAATAAGAAACGAAAAGAGTGTGTGCTCATTATACCATGGAGCAAGCTTTTTCTGCCTAATCAGTTTAGTTTTAACTGGAGCTACTCTGTCTAAGGTTGTGCGAACTACAGACTCCGAGTCTTGAGTTGCCTGATCAAGGTCTTTAGGTTCTAACAGTAGTGTAACTGTTGGTAATTCTGGTAAGTTGTTTAGGAATACTGCAGTTGCAGACGTAATAGTACGTCTTCACACAGAAGAGCATGGTCCAAAATCAGGTCATTTTGTGGTAATACAACCATGTCATCTATGTTCATACCATAAGTTTGAACTAAATCAAACGTATGTTTACAGCGGTGAGTGGGTCCTGTTACATTTTGGGTAATACCTATCGATCGAATAATATAATCAAACCGTTCGGACAGAACACTGCTTTAATTAGGGACAAAAGTGTGAGCCGGATTATAAAAACAAACAAATGCGTTTCAGACGCCAGTAGCGTGAGTTACTGCGGTACCAAGTTCAAAACAGAGAACTTGTGTGCACGCCTTAAAGACCAACTAAACAAAATACTACAAGTGCTAAAACTGATACTAATTATTAGTGCATTCGTAGATTAGACAAATAACGCTACAAACAACGTGCACACACACCACAGGAAACCCAAGCCCACTACCTTCATCCCGCAGAACGGTTCAAAAATACACTCTACTGCGCAGCCTGTGCAGAACGGTTCAAAAATACACTCTACTGCGCAGCCTGCGCAGAACGGTTAAAAAACAAACTCTACTGCGCAGCCTGCCCAGAACGGTTCAAAAATACACTCTACTGCGCAGCCTGCCCAGAATGGTTCAAAAATACACTCTACTGCGCAGCCTGCGCAGCACGGTTCAAAAATACACTCTACTGCGCAGCCTGCACAGAACGGTTCAAAAACAAACTCTACTGTGCAGCCTGCCGGTGCAAACATGAACTCTACTACGCACCCAGGTTCAAAAATTAACTCTTTTGCACAACCTGCGCAGAACTGTTCATAAATACACTCTACTGTGCAGCCCACATTAATATCATTTAATCATTAATTTATTACACAAATATTTAACTTACCAATAATCTCAGATCAATCCTAATTGACTTATCTGCTTTACATACAATGCTCCAACTGTCACTACTGAGATTACTACAGTGCTCCAGGTAGTATCGAGGTAAAACGCGATAGCAATGTAAACGAACCGTAGCCACCCCACTCTAAGCATAGTGCTTCACGCTCACGGTAACTTCTACAATGCCGCATGGCTTTCTGGGAGGATGAATAACTCCACCCCCTAATTACCTATGTTCAACTACTTACAACAAACCACAAATGTAAACGATAAATGGAAAGCAATTTATGGTTCACTTCTAATAAAGTACAGAACATTACGCAACGAATCCGGATTTTATGGAACTGAGGCCAAAAGGACATTACGTTGATTATTAAAGAGATGTACAGTCAACTAGCATTTACTAAAACGCTCACTTTTGTTTCGAGTTTTATCCGAATCTTATTCGCAGAGAGTTTTCACATGTACACAATGCTGCACACTTTTAACGCGGCATGGACAAATGAACAGGATTTAATACAGAAAGTAAAGATCTGTTTCCCCCTCACAACACACAAAACAAGACAGACGAAATATTTTATTTCTTCCATGTTTTAATTGCTCTTTGTTTGATTTATCCGATCGTAGAGGTCTCTGTTTACAATACTTTAAAGTCAGTGTATACGTACATTAATAGAAGTTATAAAAGTAAAAAAAGTAAAAAAGTTATAAAAGTTTTAAATGAAATCATTCATCTTCTTTATTGATGTACAGGCTGATAATGTTCTTTACTTTATCTGAGGGGGAAATCATATTAAGACGTTAAATAGGAACTAATGTGAGAAACTGGTTCCAATGTGCACTAAGATGAATGTGAGACTGGGGTTCTGGAGGGGATTTGATTCAGCTAGTTTGAATGGTTTAATTATATTATGCATTGTTTTTTAAACATTTCAATCATTTGCTCACACATTTCTCCAGTTCGTCAACAAATGTGTGAGCAAATGATTGAAATGTTTAAATAACAATGCATAATATAATCCAACCATTCAAGCTATCTGGAAGAATTTCTGTAAAAAAAAGCTAATCGCACAAGCCAAAACTGAACAGATGTGATCACTGATCCCGCCGAAGATATTGCATCAAGAACCGTAATTCATCAATAACTGATACATTCACATTGACAACGGCTTACTTTAGTAAATCTTACAACATTAACAAATGCCACCTTAGATCTACATGGACAAAAAACAAGCATTATGATAACCATATCCAGAAGCAGTGCCGGGTTCTCTGTCCTTGGAGCAATCTGGAATAGAGCATCACACAATAAATACATGTACTGCTGACAGGCTATAATCATTAATCCAGATCTATTTTGGAATAAATGTACATCAAAAATGCTTATTTTATGGACACAGTTGATCAATATGAAATGTTTCCAGGTAAAATTAAAGCACAAAATAATCTTGGGCCAGGTTAAATCCATGTTTTCTATACAGTGGGAGACTAGTACTGTCCTTAGAATGTGTATTTGTGCTGGCCTAAAACAAATAGGAACCTCAAATTCCCTCCAGAACCCCAGTCTCACACTCATTTTAGTGCATAATTGTATAATATGATGATTACATGTAAAATTAAAGCACAAAATCATCTCGGGCCAGGCTAAATCTATGTTTTATTTACAGTGGGAGACTAAAACTTTAGAATGTGTATTTGTGCTGGCCCAAAACAAATCCTCAAATCCAATCCAGAACTCTAGTCTCACATTTGTTTTAGTGCACAGTTGCATTTCATGACGTTCCCAGGTAAAATTAAAGCACAAAATCTTCTCGGGCCAGGCTAAATCCATATTTCCAATACAGTTGGAGACTAGTACTGTCCTTTAGAATGTGTATTTGTGCTGGCCCATGTCAAATCCCCTCCAGAACCCTAGTCTCACATTCATCTTGGTGCACATTGGAACATTATTTCCTATTTAAAGTCTTAATATGACTTTTAAATTCATTTAAATGTTTTTTCTTATACAATGTTCATTTATTTATTGTTTTATTAATGTATACACTGACTTTAAAGAATTGTAAACAGCGACACCTACGATCGGGTAAATCAAATAAAGAGCAATTAAAAAAGGAAGAACTACAATATTTCGTCTGTCTTGTTTTGTGTGTTGTGGGGGAAAACAGTTTGTTACATTCTGTATTAAATCCTGTTCATTTGTTCTTGCTGCGTTAAAAAGTGCGCACATTGTGAAGATGTGAAAACTCTCTGCGAATAAGGAGCTAACATCAGTCTGTGAAAAAGAGGCTGTGAATAAGTTACCAACTTCAGTGTCGTGCTAAATATTCAGTTTTAGGGCATGGGTAATATACTACTTTACATTTGTTAAGAATTAAATCTTTATTAGATAAAATGTAAAACCGAGTACTAATTAAATAGCAAATTTAACATTCTAATAATGTGGACATTTGCACATATGAAGCATGTTTAAAGTTTTTAGCTGTTTTGTTCCATACTGGACACAGCTAAACCGTTTGTAGGGGGTCTGACAAGTGCGCATGCGCGGCTGTTGTCAAACGGTCACTGCAAGCAGTCGCGTGAAGGAAGCTCCTCCCTATCCAGTCAGGTCTGCTGCTCCCATAGCGCAATGGTATCGTGGATTATTTCTAGACTTGTGGTGTAAGTGTTTTATTTATTCATAAACATTAATTCGAATATAGCAGTGAAGATTAGCAGGATAGCAGTAATACTGTTTTGTCGTCTTGTCTCAAGTGAGGTGTGATATTCAGGACCATGGCTTGCATATCAAACCTTCTAAAGGGATCAGATGCATGTCATGTTCTAAAGAAAATGGTCGTGATTGCAGTATTTCGATTCGTGAAATGTCATTTCTTTTAAACCACTGGTTAGTTGAGTCTATGGTGTAAAATATCTGATTAAGGGCCAAACAAAGGCGGTATGACGCTATCTGCTGGACTGCTGTCTGTCTGTCTGTCTAGGTATCATGAAATGGTGTCATGTAAACAAAGTGCTCTTTTAAATGTCTTTAATTCACTGCATTGAAATTTAAGATGAATTGTGCCTGATGTCCAGATATGACATTGGGCCCGGCCCATGTACCTGTTAACAGGGGCGTATGACCCAGAGATTGGTGGGGTGGGGGTGTCCTCTTTAACATTTAAAGTGTTTTTATGTGAGCTAACCAGTCATTAAACTTATTTTCAGTTTTATGTTGTAAATACATATATAAAGTCATTATGAATTAAATATTACTATTGCATAACTGTATAAAAGTATTCAATTACCCCATGCTTCCCAAAAGAAGCAGAGTGGCCCTCGTGGTGTTTTGGTGGTCATGTTTTCCCAACAAATTTAATTGGTAATGAAGAATATTCTGAAGTAAGGTTGGGCCTGTCAACCACCATTATATCAGCTTTTTGCTAATGTACCATAAAAAATTGTAATTGATATGAGACAATAAAATCAATTTGCTCCCACCACACACCCTTTGTGTTGTGTAGGGAGCACCATGATAGATCTTACCATCTGGGGTTTTAAAGTGTTTACAATAAAGAAACACACATACAGAAATTCTACATTCATATAAATTTTACACAATTGGAAGCACTTTTAATCTAACCCTACCCCAAACATAACTAAAATTTAGAATCTATTATGTAATTTTGATTAGTCATGCTACCACCATGTTCTTCAAGTTCAGTTAATACAATATCGAATTTTATATATATATATATAGTCTATTTATTGGATATTGTGTAATGTTTTCATTAATATTTATTCAACAATCAATTTCACAGGCTAACTGTGAGTACAATCTAAAGAATACCCTTTGGAAAATAATAGTTCAGGCTGCTTCTTTTTCATGCTATTTGAAGATGTAGAATTAAGAAGTAATATTCTTCATGCCTCATACTAAGCCAACAAGATGCCTGTAACTAATGAATCAATTAAATTTAGATTACAATATCAGATTACATGGCTTACACTTTGCCAGGCCGATCCACATTAGACTCTCTAAAAAATCTAAATTTAGTGTGCAATGTGTGGCATTCCATTTGGAAGACAACAATATGGCCATAAAGCAGTCCTGGTGAACCTATGGTGTTCGTTTCAACCAGGTAGTTAAATATTGGTCACATATCAGTGTGCATTTCTGGGCAGTTGGTCAAGCTTATATGTAGGTTGGCTACTTGATCAGGTTAGATGAGCAGCTGCAGCTGAGCTGTGACACATTAAGACAGCCCATGTAAACAGAAATGTGCTCTCACACAGGTGCAGGTCTAAACTAAGCTTTTCTAGCACTTTCTGATTTCTACAACTGGACAGAGTTAACACGTATTACATCAGTGCTAGCTTAATCATCTTTGTTTACCTCTGTTCTGCTTTGTTAGGTTGAATTAATGTGTCCATGAGTTATTCTCATTCAGTAACTTGTCCATGCTATTTTTGTCAAGCATGCAGAATGTAATCTTGGAAAAAAATCGGGGTCAGGCAAATGTGTTTAGCCTACAGACCACAAAGCTGTCTTCTGCTATAGAAATGTGCAGAGATCAGTCAGTACAATAGTTATAACCTGGGTTGGGCAAAATGTTTTGAAGAAGTATTCATGGTTAAATTGTTTCTGGTGTGCACACACTGTGCCATGAAATGTATTTGCTCCTGTTCTCATTGAAGTTTCTCCACACAAAGCTCATCAAATCATGCCTGCTTTGTGCACAGGGGCACAGCTATTCGGTAAAATGAAAGGACCTTTCCCAACTAAATGAACTAAACTGTTGCAAACCAGTCTGAAAGAGTTTATATAACTTCAGTTTTATAACTGAGTTATTGTTTTACATAAATAGTCTTAAACACCAGGTAGTGACGGGCAAAAATAATCCATAAACTCACAATTTTGGAGGTGAGTAAACATACTTTTATGTTAAGTGTATATAGTCCAAAATTGAAGGAAATTGATTTTAGTCGTTTATTAAGTGCCCAACCGTAGTTATAACACTATACATTCTAAAGGGGCTTTACTTAAATAATTAGTGGCTCGGTGGGTCGCCTCACAGCAAGAAGGTCCTGGGTTCGATCTCCAGAGTCCTTTCTGTGTGCCATTTGAATGTTCCCCCCCACATGGGTTTACTCCAAGTGCTTCGGTTACCTGCAAAAACATGCAAGTAATTGTGACCTGGTGCTTAGACAACTGGGCTTGTGATTTGAAGTTTGCCAGTTTGATTCCCATGACTGAAGTGCCCTAGAGCAAGGCCCCCAACCGTAACTGCTCCCCAGGCCCACATTCCCCACAATACCTGCACCCCTAGTGTGTATTTGTGTGTTTCAATATGGGTTACAGTGCAGAGGACAAATTCCAGTGGTGAAAAGAGTATTCTAAATAAAAAATGAAATAAAATCACAAAATTGTCCATGACTGTGTTATAAACTTGTGTAATGATTAAACTTGTGTAATGAGTAACTAATGTCATGAAGGTAACCAAAAGTGTAAAACATGCTGTTTAACTCCTAATAAACAACACAACTAAAATCTTTATGATTGTATTCTATACTTATACACTTTCACTTACAGAGAATGTTATGAATTTTCCTAATGTCAGTTGAGTGAGCTACATTCTGTCCTCATTTAAACTCATTTGTTGGCATGATTTCTTTAAACAGGCAGTTCTGCAAAGTCTGGGCCAAAACATCTTCATATTTATTTGAAATATTGAACCCTAGTTACCTAGATCGTTAAGCAGTTATTGCTGTTAAATGGAGCAATTACCTTTAAATGGAACCAGTTTAATGAAAAAGTTGTTTACTTTTTTATAATGTGAACATTTATAGGCACCAAAAGATGAATTTGGTAATATTTCTCTGCATTTGAAAAGATTTTTGTCTGAAAGATTTTTAAGAATGAACAAATCACATTTTTCTTTTTCTTGTATTTGACATAATATCCTGATAATAAAATGGGGATTGTATATGGAAAAGAAATGGTTTCTAATTTGTATTTTAGTGAAAAACGAATTTATGTAAAAGTTAAATCAATAACAAGAATAAAGCACTCACAGACTATTCAGTTGTAGCCTTGGGTTAAGATACTGGACTAGGAAATGAAAGGTCACTGGTTCAAGCTTCATCACTTTTGGGCCCTTGAGCAAGGCTCTTTAGCCTTAATTGCTTAGACAATGTACTTTCTTTTTGGATAAAGTCTTTTTAGATAAAGGCACCTGCTGAAAATGTAAATTAAATTTGCTTATAAAATAATTGTTTAGCTAAAGGGAAGGATGATTTTGATATACCAAAAAAAAAAAAACTAGTTATCCACAACACAATATTTATTCAATCCTTTGAATAAACATCTTTCCTATATGGCCACAGCCCTGTCAACAGGCAGTAAAACAGGTATTAAAAACAGGTACAGTTACACTGATCAGTTTAAACATCATACAGTGCTGTTGTGCTTGTGTTGATGATTTTTTTTGTCTGACAGGCTCATATTTGGGACCCTTTACCCTGCATACTCCTCATATAAAGCTGTCAAATCAAAAGATGTGAGAGAATATGTGAGTATGAGTAGCGTGATGCTACAAACTGTTGTGTTCCTGTCCTGTCAGTGTCAATTTGCATATACATTATTATATGTGTACAATACATTAGTAATTGCATATTACTTATATATTATAATGAAGTTTTGTTTTTAACAGGTTAAATGGATGATGTATTGGATAATTTTTGCACTATTTACAACAGCTGAAGTGATTACAGATATATTTTTGTGCTGGTATGTGAACTTATCCACTGTTGCATGTGATTGGTTATGCCTTCTAGTGAAAAGTTTGAAGACAAATGATGACAGGATGTGTGACCGTTCTATCACTTTTTCTCTTTTTTAAAGGCTTCCGTTTTACTACGAGTTGAAAATCGCCTTCATGGTGTGGCTACTTTCACCCTACACAAAAGGATCCAGTGTGCTCTATAGGAAGTTTGTCCACCCTACATTGTCCTCGAAAGAAAAGGTATACTTCCCATTATCAGTTTATCTGAGCCTATTGTGTTCCTTCCTGTGATTTAAGATGTTTATTCCAAAGCAAAGAGATGATTTTAAACACCAAACAGTTTCACATGTTTTGGTTTTGTTGATAGATGGATTCTAAAATGATTTTTTGTTGAAAGTAAAACAGGGATTTTTAAGAGCCCTGGAAAAGTGAGCTTGACGTTGTTTCATGTAATGTGCTTTGGGTGAAATGATGACAAGGAAATGAATAAATATCCTTCCTTAAAAATACAGGGCAGAAACATCTGTCACTTTCTCTTAGGAAGGATATTTATTCATTTCCTTTGTCCTTTATTTGTAAGGATATTTAGCAGGGTTACTATAGAGTAAAAGTTTAAGAAAACAAAACCTTTCCATAAATGCTAAAAAAAAAGTGGGGGAACAGAGAATCAAATTTTATACTGACTTTTCTGTCCTTTTTGCCTCTTCCAAGGAAATTGATGAATACCTTTGCCAAGCAAAAGACAAAAGTTATGACACACTGGTACATTTTGGAAGGAAAAGTCTAAATGTAGCTGCCACAGCTGCAGTGATGGCTGCTACAAAGGTAAATAATTCATGTTGCCACACTGACTGGTACAAAGGTCTTTCTTTAAGGATATATCAGACTGTATACATCTGTCCCTTAATTCTTAACCCATTCTTACTGTCTCTTAAGTCTTTCTCCGTCCTGTTTAGAAGCACCCCTATAGCAAGAATCTGTGACCACCATGCTTTACAGTAAGGATGATATTTAGCCGTATGATGTCCAGTGACTGTTTTCTGCCTGACCAGAAAATATTTACCGGACATTATGTGAACTATGACAATTTCATTAAATCAGTCAGATTCTTTCATGCTTAAAGTTATGGTCAGGAACCAAATGGTAGGCCAAGTGCTAACATATCTAGCCATACAGATCGTTTGCCTTTTGTTACACTGAGCATAGTTTAGTTTCAGGCTGAATTGGGAAACATCATCAATGCAAATATTGTTCATTAGTAGATTTTAAAGATTTCAAGTTTGATGGTTGAGCACCTAACATCAGCAAGCCTAGTTCTACGTTAGCTGGAGTTTTATAAACACCACCACAATTAGACATATACTCTAGTATTTACAACAGTATTGCAGTCTGACCAGTTTTTAAAAATACCAGACATAAGCTACTCTTGGATGCCACAGTGTCAGGTATAATGTTTTGTGGTCCAGTGTGGACTTTCTAGTTCCAGCAAATAGAAATGTGAATGCCTCAGCAAACAACAACAAGAATCGGGAACTTCCTGCTTTGTAAAACTTTGGTCCTTTCATTTAGGAGGACAGACCCCTGGTCAAGTAAAAACATCCATAAAGAAACAGAAGCAAATAATTGCATTCATGTTTTAAAAAAACATTCCAAATAGAATGGAAGAATAATAGCAGTGGGGACTAGCTTCATTATAATGCTCACAGTTTTAAAATGTAGTTGCCAGTGGTCCACAAACATTCAACTAATGTGTCTTTTGCATCCATGTAAAATTCATACATCAGTTAGGGCCACCTGTAGCCTATTGGTTAAGGTACCAGAGAAGGTCACAGTGTTAAACCCAAAAGTTGCTTTGGATAAAATGTACATGTAAATGTAAACCAATTAGCAATAAGAATCATGTGTAATAAAATGCTTTGTCAATTGCAGGGTCAGGGTGTGCTATCAGATCGCCTTCGGAGTTTCAGCATGCATGATTTGACCTCCATCCAGTCAGAAGATCAGGGAAAGAGTTCTGCTTCAGTCAGCACCCAGCCTGCATCAGCTCAGCAAAGACCACGTGCCATGATGCGCAGTAAATCAGATGCTACATACACCAAGGGTAGGTGCACTTATTATCTACTACATATACTCACTCTAATAACTTCTTCAATAGGTTTTTAAAGTCGTTTTTAAATTTAGATCTGACACTTAGGAGACATTTTATAGTTGACCGATAATTGTGATTAAGAATTTAATTGTTTTTGTTGTCTTAAACAAAGATTTGATAGTAATGTAATAACTGATAAACTATTTTGAATAGAACTGACCCATTTTGTACACATTTCTGCCACGCGACAAACAACACAAATATATAAAATCTGTTTAATACACGTGTGTACTAAGTGTTAAACAATGTTGCAAACTAAAATAATTGCACTATAAATGCAGGTCACTGGATCTATCTACAGAAATCAAAACACTTAAAGATTCAGCAAAAGATTATACATTTTATTAATACTCTTAATTTATTTAATTTGAAATAAATGGATCAATAGCTCTTTTTAATTTATTTTTATGAGGCTATTTATATGTTCAGTGCATCCGGAAAGTATTCACAGCGCTTTTTTTTAATTACATTTTTGACATATGGCAAAAATATTTAGTCAGCCACTAATTGAGCAAGTTCTCTTACTTGAGGGGGGGCTGTCCAGTCTCCAGACCTCAACATCATAGAAAATTTGTTGAGGGTGTTGAAAGTCTGTGTTGTCCAGCGACAACCCACAAACATCACTGCTCTAGAGAAGATCTGGAGGAATGGGCCAACATACCAGCTACAGTGAGTTGCCATGACACTCAAAATTGATCTCAGGTGCATCCTGTTTCCACTGATCATCCTTCAGTTGTTTTGACAACTTGATTGGAGCCTAGAAAGGCACACACCTGTCTATATAAGGTCCCTTAATGGACAGTGCATGTCAGAGCACAAACCAAGCCATGACGTTATCGATCTGGGGAAGGGCACAGAAAGATTTCTGCAGCATTGAAGGTCCCAGTGACCACAGTGGCCTCCATCATCTGTAAATGGAAGAAAGACTAGGACTCTTTGAGTGATCAGGGTAGACGGGTCTTAGTCAGGAAGGTGACCAAGAACAAAAGAGTCACTCTGACAGAGCTTCAGCATTGCTCTGTGGAGAGAGGAGAATCTAGTCGAGGAAAAGATAAACACAGTAATGTTCTGAGACAATGTTTCAGACACTGTAACATAAAAAATGTGGGGAAAAAGTAAATACTTTTCAGATGTATATCGAATCTCGGCTCTGCTACTAATAGGCTAGGCTAGGAAGCACAATTGGCAGTACTAGCAGCAGACAAAACTGGCTACCATACTGCATGGGTGTGTGGGTGGGGTCTTCAAATGAGGATCCTAGTTAGCCGACTGTGGTGCCTATGCAGAATGCAATTTAGCTTCCTCTAAGACAATTGGGATCTCCAGCAGTGGAACTGTGCTATGCTATGCTAAACTGGGGGAACATTTTATTTTACAATTAATCATTATTGTTTGGTGCTTCAGATGCTAAATTGATATGGATATAATTTTTACATCTCAGCTGTAATTTCCTTTGTTTTTATATCGTATGTGCATCAGGTCAACATTGTAATGGTACATCCTGAGAAGAGTGCAGTGAAATGCTAAAAATAAAAGGGCGTAAATAAGCCATGACAACTGGTTTAATTACAACTTAAAACTTAATTAAGCATTTCCAATACTTTTAAAGTTCGGACAATATTCTTACACATCAAGAATGTAAATAGTAAGCATGGTGTTTACCTTTCTTGTAACAATTAGCATAAGATAATCCAAGGCTAGCTTTTTTATGCGCCTCTATGTGTCATTATTTTAGCAACTTGTTTAACTAGCACAACAGTGTAAATGGAATGAGTACATGACAGTTTTAATTCCCCCTGTTACGGTGCAGGCCCAGATTTTGACACAAGTGAGTTTGAGATGTTAGGAATGGATCCATGTCCTCCTGAGGAGCCTTTTTGGCCTCTGACCCCTAAACCCACTATGAACCCAAGTCTGCTCATCAACAACCCAAGCCAGCCTATATCACTCCCAGAGCACATCCAGGACTACCCATCGGCCCCTTCACTCGAGTCAACCGAGTCCCCAGAGGTTCTCAAAGAAAGTGAAAATCAGAGGGGCATCAAAACCGACTCGGCCGATCTCAGACCGCTAAAGAGGCGTGCCCCAGAGGTATCCCCCCTCTGTAGATATCTGGCTATGACTTCACTAATTCAAACGCTAATCAGCATGGCCTTTTCAAAGTTTGTGTCTGGGATGCTGTGATGTGTTTGTAATTTTTAAAATTCCAATTTTTTTTGCAGCATAGAGTTTTACCAAGATCATACAAGGCTTTAGATGGTCAAATGTCACTGTATACATGTAACGTAAGTTACAAAAGATGATTTAGAATCCTTTCCATATATTCATGATTACATGTACAAACCCAGAGTTCTCTTTAAATCACATTACTAGTGAGCATGGGCAGTATTATGCAGGTGATATTTTTAGGCTGTAGAGTGGATGGTGGTGATGCAACAGGTTTTGTTGCTATGGATCACGTTTTATTCTGTGCACTACAAAGATAACGTCACGTTCATATGCTTGTTTAATATCATGTTCTAAAACAAATGACATTAATACATATCATTGCCATTATGCATAGCATGTTGCTGCTTGGTCATGGTAGCATCACAAAGTTCCAGATAAACGACTCTTACGCTTCAGTTGCTTCCTAAAGCAATTTAGTTAAGTACCACATCTGAGGCTAAAGGACAAAAATGTAATGAGCCAGGTGGAAAGATTATACTCTATGACAAAAGTACATTCATATTAAAGCTCATTGGTTTGGAATGAGACATTCAGCATGGTTTTGGTTTGATGTTTTCATACTTTTTGTTCAATTCTAAGCGCAAATATCAAAAACCAACAGTTTAGTGCTTAAGGTACTGGACTAGTAATCTGAAGGTCAGCGATTCAAGCCTCACGTCAATGAGCAAGGCACTTAAGCCTCATTACTCAGACTGTATACTGTACTGTAAGTCGCTTTGGATAAAGGCATCTGCTCAATGCTGAAAATGTAATGTTTTTATTATTCAATATTACAAAATTACTTATTTTAATAAAAAAGATAATGCTTGTTCTTTTGCAATTTTCTTCATTTGCATGTCAAAACATTTGTATCCAATTAACATGGACTCAGATTCCATTTTTTTTACATTTGGAGCATTTGGCAGAGGCTTTTCTCCCAAGCAACTTACAATTATGACTGAACGTGATTTGAGCAATTAAGGCTTCATTGCTCTGCTCAGAATAGAATAGACTTTATAAACTTTAATAAACATTGTCATTGTACAACAAAATTCTGAGCAAATTTTTGGCTTGAACTGCCAAGGTTTTATCACTAGTCCAGTACATTAACCACTAAACTACCACTAATGCCCAGTTGTAATTCAAATGTGTTTTAATCATTACACTGACACAAACAGAACAAACCTAAGCAACTTCATATAAATAGTAGAAAATCAAATCAGTTTCTTTTGCAAACAAGCGAATAATAAACAGGATATATAGACACAATCTTATCTTTGTTGTCTCGGCAGATGTGTTTGTGCAAATCACATGCATTTATCACTTCAGCTATACATTTAATACAATAAACTATAAATAAGGATATTATGGATCACATTGATTGCTATGGCTAAAATTGGTCAGCCTTTAACATTAACCAGCTCTTTCATCTAGTTTGGAAGAGACAAGTCAACACACAGGCTATTTTTAAATATACATGGCACCTTCTCACTGTCCATAATGGAAATAAGAGAACTCAAGTAGTCCATAATGGGCAGGCTTGGTGGTTTAAGTACTGGATTAATAATCAAAAGTTCCTTGTTCATGCCAACACACTACAGCTTTTCCCACTGCGACCTTAATATGATGAAGCAATTACTGAAATTAAACATAAACTGGATATTTCATTAAAAAAACCCAGTCATACTATTAGTACCATTTATTATAAATGGTGGGGTTAATAAGTACACCCAACATATCACTTTACACTAGAGTATGGTTATGTCTACTATGGATGCACGTCTGTAAGTCGCTCTGGATAAGAGCATCTGTTAAATGTTGTAAATATACTACAACACCCAGAGATACAAGAAGCTTGTGAT
>JAYDZF010000009.1:9279239-9293827 GCA_034509105.1 Microcambeva barbata | reverse complement strand
GGTGCAGAGCAAGTTTTTTGCATAATATAATATTTAAAAAATGTGTTGAGCCAGGGGGTGCTGAGCAACCTCACGGTCCTCGCCCCTGTTCCAGTGTATAATTAAATAACACTAATTAGAACCTTAATGAAGGGGAAAGCAGGTCCTGGTGGAAATGGCTCTGTTTCATGGTCAAGCTGGTACTTCAGATATTCCTCCATGCCTTTCTGCTCGTAGATCTGCTGCTCGAAGTCCATGTTGAAAAGGACACGTGATGAGACTGCAATAGTAACGGCATTTTCTGGTTTGGGCTAGGTACACACACAACACATAGAGACAGAGGTGGGACAGATCATGGGAAAATAGCTGCTGTGATGATTGACAGGTTATTTGATTATTTCCTCTCAGAATCTATATCATTGTATAGAAAATATGCTATGGTGTATTTAAAATGCACAATCCAACAGTACAGTGAATCATTTCTTTCATAAATTTAACTATTTTTATTCTGGTATGAGAAGGACTTACAAAGATTTTCCCCTTGTTAGAGGACACCTTTTCCATTCTGTAATGTTCCACGTAAAGTACAGGACTAAAGCAGAAACCTCTGGACTGAACAGATTAATGAGAAGCTATTTTGACGACGAGTTTTGAATAATAACAATATCATTACCTGCTACAATCAAAACATGGCTGTTTCTATGATGTTACTATGACCAATAGAAATGGTCGACGATGTACTCAGCTCTATATTAAATCAAAACATCAGTACGATAGGATGTAACTAGGATCAATACAAGCTTCATTTAATATATTGTACTAACGATAAATGGACACCATTTTTAAAATGAATTATTTTTATTTTAAATAGAATAACTAATTGCTGATGTCTCTAAGCAGACAAACCTTTCCATGCATATCCACACCTGTATAGCATTATAATACAACTATTATAATGTTTAACATATAGTTTAATAATAAAGGCACTATGAAAACACAAAAACTATTTTAAAGAGAGAACTCTGCTTTAAGATATGATGTTTTAATATTAAGATCTTGTAAGATTTGTATTAATGCTAACTGTTTACAGTCAACAAAACAAATAGAAAAGTAGAAACATACTTTGCTGGCTTCTGTTTCTTGGCCTACTAGGAATATGTTGCTGTATTTCAATCACAGCACGTTATTCAGCAACATCTTGAAAGAGATTTATTTAGATATCCTCACTAATCTCGTTAAAACAGAAAATGTTTGGTTCTCAGGTGTTTTGTATTTAATCTGGTGTTAGGCTACATTATGAGTAAACATTTGTTTACATGGCAGTTGCATAAATACCTATATACTAGACTATATACTAACCATATGGGAATTTAGATCCATTATAAATTCAGCTTGACTAAGTTTATTATAAATATCTTACTTGAAGTTAAAGGTGATTCCAGTTATTCAGTGAGCCCACAATCTGTGCAGGCCACTGGAGTCTTTTGCATATCTTTAAAAATGTTACTTTGTAAGCAGGGGCACATCATGCTTGAACAGAAAATAGCCTTCTCTGAAATGCTGTTGCGAGTTTATAGTTTTGATGATGTTTTGTTTGTTTTAATGGGATTAGATACATTGGGTAATTTACATAGACTTATACATGTCAGTATTATAAAGGACTTTTTTTATAATTACACCTGTAGGTAACATAAAAATAAAATAAACTGTGCACATAATAAATACATTAATATAGCCCAACATTTTATTTATTTCAGAAGAACTGTGTAAACAACATAATAAAGTTTAAGAAATTGTATCAACACTAATGCAGGTTATCTAGTGTCTGCTATACTGCAACATCTGTTCTGTGTCCTGCACCAAGTGGAGCTAATTTTATTTGCCATTATCAGTGCCTTGACAGGCCAGTGCATACAGTGCATTCTGTATTAAAACAACCATTTGATTTCGAATATCAATATTCAAAATACAAAGAAACACAATTAGTAACCGCACATGGAATATATAAAAATCCAAAGCAATCTTAAAACACGGTACATGATAAATAAATCTATTTTAAACAGTTCAGACTCACTGGTTGAGGATTCCTGTTTGGGGTTGAAGGATACTCCAGCTTCTTTCCATCCAAATCAGTTGCATCAGCATTTTTAATCTCTTGTTGATGGTTGATGTTCATCGTTGCTGTAACTGCAGCTTTAAGACATTGAAACAGAAGCCCCTGCTTTCTCCGGTCTCTTCATCCACAATACAGCCAGTAACAGTCTCTGGGGAAATACGGCTGGATGGATGCTGATCAATAGCGAGAGTGTGCTCTGTAAAGCATTACAGGATCTTCAGCTTACCGGAGCCGACTAGAAGTGCTTTTGCTTTTTTATTTCTTCGCTTTCCAGTCCGTTTCTTTTATTTGTTGAATTAGTGGTCAGTCATCTCACAGGCCACTCCCTCCATCATCTCCTTTATGTCTGTGAATTATGTCTCGACCGGTTCTGTGCTTATAACAGTAGAAGATTTATTTTTAAGCCCTATGTCAGAGCAATGCAGTTAACATTGCGGTTACCATGACAACCACTGATGTCATATTGTATCACAACATCAAAGCTCCCTGAACGCTGCATGCAACATACATAACGTGTAGTGTCGGCTTTTTTATGCCAATAGTCCTACAAAACCGCTACTGATTCTGATAAAAATCTAACAAAATCTTACAAAACATCAATTTATCTTTAATAATGACTTCATTTTGATCAGTTACAACTGAGTCCAGGGCCCACCAACAAAAAACTATTGCAAGGCATAAAACAAATGAGATAATGTAACCCCAGGACATCACCACGGTTGGCAACCTGAGCACTTACTGGCATTATTCTGAGAGAAGGGAAGACTTTGTGGCATTCCACACAGACAGCCTGGACACCTGAACCTTTACTCCATTCTTACTTGTTTCAGCTACTCCTGTTAGAAGTCACCACAGCCGATTGTGGTCCACATTATTGACCTCATTTTTACACCAGATGTCCTTCTTGACAAATCCTTCCTGTTTGTCCACACTTTCAACCGGTTCTATAATGCACCACTTTATGCTAGGAGCCTGTAGGACAATTAATTGTTTCCAATCAGCCTGGTGACACGTTTTTGAAATGTGGAAGTAAACCGGAGCACCCTAAGGAAACCCACATGGACATCTGGAGAATATGCAAGCTCCACACAAAAACCCCACATACACTGCTCAAATAAAGGGATAACACGATAACTAAAATGACACAATCTAGTTCTCGATTAATGAAATATTCCAGTTTAAAATATTTAATCATTAAATGTAAGAATAAAATAAAATGTAAATAATTATTATCCTAATGGTACCTCTGGCTAGCACGTGGAGGGCTGTGCAGCTTTCCAAAAAATGAGTCCGCAAACCATTACTGACCCATTGCCGAACCAGTTCTGCTGGATGTTGTTGCAGGAACGTTCTCCACGACATCTCCAGACTGTCATGTCTTTCACACGTGCTCAGTGTAAACCTTCTCTCATCCGTGAAGAGCACAGTGAGCCAATAATGAACCTGCCAATCGTGGAGTTCTCTGGCAAATATGAATCGCCCCGCACAATATTGGGCTGTAAGCACAAACCCCACTTGTGGACACAGAGCCTCATACCTCCCTCAGGGAGTCAGTTTCTGACTGTTTGACCAGAATCCCGGATATTAGTGGCCTGATGGAGGTCATTTTGTAGGGCTCTGGCACTGCTCCTCCTTGAACATAGAAAGAGGTTAAGGCTTGCTGCTGGGTTGTTGCCCTCCTACGGCCCTCTGATGACGGACACATTGATGTCCAATCCTGGATGAGCTGCTCTACCTGAGGGTGGGTTGTAGACATCGCCTCATGCTACCTCTAGGGGTGAGAGCACTGACAAAATTCAAGTGACCAAAACATCAGCCAGAAAGGATGAGAAAGTACCAATGGTCTGAGAAACATTTGTTATGTTAAAGACATAACTGTTAGAAATAATTTGTCACAGCTGGACACTAGTGCGATTTGTAAATCATATTTTAGGACAGACACATGGAAGTCAATCATTATAAAAGTTTCATCAGTACACAAGTTTATGTCAAACACAGTCATAGACAATTTGGTATTTTCAATTCACCTCACGAGGAAACCGGAGAACCCAAAGTAAACATTCTAAATGTTCTCCAAATTAAACACAACTTTACTTGTGGTATTCTGACCCACTACTAAAAGATGACAAATAATTTAGCTTGGTGCAATATTATTCCTGAATTTCCTTCTGGACTAACAAAGTATCTAGCTATCTAAGAGGGAAATCTCACTGTCGGCTTACATGCTACAATTTCTCAATTTATTTATACATAAATTCTGGCCTCCATTCTTTTCAAGAAATTAACCTGAAATGGTCAAGTAATTTCACCAAGCAAATACTAAGGGACTGCAAATGGGACTGAAGCTCTCGCTGATTAAGTAATGCTGTAGATCTCAAAATAGCTGTCAATCAAAACAGGATTCAGCCTTTAGACTGATCCTTCAATTATCTGGAGAAGCTTTACATCCAGACCCACCAACAGTTCTATTCACCCCCAGAGATGCTCATCTATCTATCCAGTTAAAGTGATATTAGTAAAGCATCGTTCTTAATGATCATAAACATATCTGTCCAATAGCAGTAGCAATAACCTCTACTTAAAAAGAACCAAGTTGTTGCTTTTGGAAGAAAACCAGAGATTTATTATTTTCATAGCATGACATAAATACTTACTTTTTGAATTTGAAAAGTTGAATTAAAACAGCCATTTAAAAATAAAAACAAGCTTTGAATAAATAGGGTTTGTCTGTAACAGATTCTTCTTTATACAGAAAGTTTTTTTACAGTTACATATTTTCGTCTTTGTTTTTGCTCTGTGTAAGAAAAGACTGGAAAGGTAAAATGAAAATGCACTTTGAGGCCTGAGGATTCGTTGCAAGTTAAATTCAAACGTTCCATACACAAGTTCAACAGCTGAATTTGTAATGACAACTAATCGAAAGACATCAATGACATCAAAGACATCTCGACTTTCCTGCAATAATTTCATCTAATTATTAAGAGCATATCAGTAATCCATACTTGGTGCGATCACTGCACAAGTACAGTACTGAAACCGCAATTCTTTTCAAAAGGAAGCAACAGTGTATGGGAAGCCAGGTTAGTGTTTTGTTTTGTTTTTTGTGAAGACGTATGGTTTTTGGATTGTTCCCTGTAAAAGTAGAGGCTTTATGTTCAGTTAAGTGTAATCTTGAAAATATGAATGTGAAAGCTAGCTGATTTAAAAGAAGTATGGAGGTACTGTACTTTAAAGCTTACTGTGAGAAGACACTAACATATCACACACACACACTAAGAACCGCTATAGGAGGACCTCAAACACTGAGGATACCAACAAAGGTGTTTGTAAAAACAGGCCTGATTCAAGGGCTAACATTCTAAGTATAAATATCTTAAACAATGTATAGTTACATGAGCTCTTCAAAAGTAGCAAATATTAAATCTAATTTAATCTGTTTATGTGATGCATGTAATTCTCCACAAGGTTGATGAATACTTCATTATAAACTGAAATTTCCTGAGGTGCATTTTATGTCAATTCCAAGCAAGTTGGTCAAATCTTAGAACACTTTAAAAACACGGAGGTATAGTCAATGAGGTAATCTCTCAAAGTGAAGGAAAAATCTGAGGCAACAAGATTAAAAACAGGCAAGTTTAAACTCTTGCAAAGCTGGATATGCCTACCAGGCACAAGGAAGGAGAAAATGGCACCAGACATTAAAAAGAATCTTCTATAGCTTGTGATTTATCAGTTAAAGAATAAAGTAGTTAAGTAATTATTTAGTCATGATGGAAATGATTGATCAATTCTTGTTCATGTACACTACCACTGAACAGTAAAGATATTTTTCACCTTGTGCCAAGTGTTTCCAGAATACACCTTTAACCCGAATGATCAGTTATTTGTTAAAGCGGTTTGTTTAATTAACATTAGACAATTGTTTTCCCTCCATTTCCCTCCAGCGCCATTCTCTCTTTAGTTTAGCTGGATATAATCACAACACAATTGGGAAGATTCATGAGCTTTGGATAAGGTGCTAACAGGTTTTACCACACATGAGCTGACAAGTGGGATTGATTGGTGTCACATGACTGGAGAGACATGAATGTCATTTCTACCACCCTGTGGGCAGCATTGACAGCTTCTCGTCCCTACACATGAAAATGTATTGACAGTTATTATTGTCCTCGAAACATTTTTAATAAAAACATTATTAATCATATCCATCATTTTAAAAACCAAAAAAGTCTATAAATTGTTGGTTACTATTCCAGGACAATCAGTTTTAGAGAAATAAGACTGATGGGCGTTTCAAATGGACTTTTTTCCTGTAGTTTCTTACTGAAATACTTGAAACATTTTGTAGCCACTGGGTTGACAGACGGGGGGAGTATGTTAAATGAACATCACGGGGAATTAATTTTGAGTATTCAAAACGTATGGCTAAACATGGTAAAACAAGAACTGCAGGGGTTGTTCATAGCGACCACAGATGGCGCTGCAAATCTATTAATATACTTTACTTGTTACATCAATTATTTACTTTTTTCCCCCCACACATCCAGTGTACTAACACTGATCATGTGTTTACATGTAAATGTTTGCAGGCTTCCAAGCAGTTTACATAGTGTAAAATAAAAAGAGCCGTATCTGGTTTGAGGGGGAACAGTGAAAGGCATTAAAAGAGCAGATAAGGG
Source organism: Microcambeva barbata (assembly GCA_034509105.1). Lineage (NCBI taxonomy): Eukaryota > Metazoa > Chordata > Actinopteri > Siluriformes > Trichomycteridae > Microcambeva > Microcambeva barbata. Next base: position 9,287,053 of record JAYDZF010000009.1, on the reverse strand, counting down.
ACGCAGAAGTTAAAAGCAATAACTTTCCAGTTTAGTAAATATTATAAAAGCATCCACAGCTATATGATTACACATTCATTGCTATTAAAAGCCCAGCATCTTCTCCCATCATAACCACTTCAACATATACATTTCATTTTTAGCAATTCCACATGTCCTAAAACCCCAACATTATATAACAGAGAGCAGCATCATTTCTTACATAAAAAAACATCTGAAAAACAATATTTAAAAAGTCTTTAGTGTGCTATAATGACCACACTTAAAATGAACGGTGCAAACATTAAATTATTATTAGAACAACACAATATTATTGTCTTCATACTTGTCACAGTTGCTCATGTGTTTATCATGATTTACATTCAATAATGTTTATTAGCCCTGTGAAACATGGCAAAGAGATAAAGTGATTTCATTTAAATAATAAGGACTTTCTCAGAGTCTATAGAGACAGACTCATTAAGACTAGATTTGCTTTTCATCACAGCTCATGTGTGACTGCCAACCTTAAGAGGAACAAATACTGCAGCTCTTAATTTAGGAGCAAAGGGCAGAACATCTGTGCTTAACAGTAGGCATTCATTAACATTAAATAATTTATTTAGCTATACTTTAAAGCTTATTTGTTCATTGCTCAGGGTTGTTTTACCAATGCTGTAGTGCATTTATATTTAAAAGTTTAAATTAAATGAGATGTTTGTTCATATTTACAAAAACTAAAAAAGAAGTACACAGTTCGAACTTAACAGTTGATCTTGCTGCATGGTAATGTGCTTATGTTTATGTCTGATGGTACCAAGCTGGTTCAAGGAGGGTTACCGTCAAACACCATTCCGGTCACTGTAAAAAGGTGTGACGTGAAACATGTAGCAGTGAGTGCACACCCTTACAGGTTTCATCTGACCGTAGCGGGGCAGAGGGGCCGAGTGTGAAGAGCAGCGAGAGCAAAAGATCTGTAAGACACAGGGAAGTTCAAATGCACATAATCATTTAGGCTTTTACAAGGAGACATATTTGAATTGTACAGGTTGCCATATTCTTATAAAATTATTTCTAATGCTTTTGAAATTCAGCTGAGACAAATGCACATATTCCAGAAGTCACAACAAAAATCTGGTACTAGCATGTGGTACAAGCTAATTCTTTAAAAGGACAAAAAATGTTAATAGACAAATGCATGCCAAATCAGTTAATATAATAATTTGTATAAATATCAAAGTTATTTTACTAAATCATATTATATTTGTATGTATGTGTACACTTATTTTTTCAAATTCAAATAAAAATAATTCAAATGAAAATAATAGTAGTTTTACTGGTTTATAAGCAGCAAATTCGACATTTCATAGCTCCATGTGTTTTAGTCATTTATTTATTCACTCATTTGCAGCAAAATGACTTGAAAAAGTGACATATCAACTTATTGAAATGTGTTGGCACTTGAATTTTTTATCGGCATAGTAACCAGTATATAACTGAACTGGGTGTCATGGCTGTTGTGCTGCATTGTACCTTTCCACAGCTTCTACAGTGGTGCTTCCTCCGAATTACAGTAAATGGAGCCTTGCAGGCAATGCAGGAGTTACAGGCCTCATCTGGAACCCACTCAGGAGGGTCTTTGGCAAAAGGGAGAAATAAAAACAGTGGTCAAAATAAATGGGCAGTGGCAATGGAATGCGAAGTGTATTCACTTATTTACCTAAGCTTGTTACACATCAAAATTGCTCTGTCAGTCGTGCTGGCATTTATTCAATTTCTCTTCATCACAACACACGTGATTTAGCTCATGGGCTAATTGTTATGCATTTAATAAAGCAGGGAAAACTATTCAGGTCAGTGGGTTTAGCTGGAGCTAAAGAGCTTAAGGAACCAAAACAATGACTGGTCATGTACAAGTGTAAAAACATTAGGTAACCTCATTCCCGCTGCAACAATGACTATGTCTGCACAGCCAAGGCACTGGTATAAGTAGTGCAGAGTACAGAGAGAGCAGTGGGTCCTTCAGATAGACAAAGAGTGTTGTCCAGCCCCCATGGGTCCATAAGGAAATTAAGTATATCTAATCTTGAACAGTCCAAAAAGTGTGGGGAATCCTGAAACTAGGACTTTTTTTTTACTTTATGGCTGACTATTTTGATCTCAACTTTAAACATAAACTGCTGCTACTTAGGACTAACTGATACCAACAAAAATATTAATTCCTTCTTACAGAGCCTCTTGCAAAGTACATTAGAATGGTGACGTGTACCTACCTTCAAACTGTCCGTCTCGTGCCTTGGCTGCAAGCTCTGATGAGGACATCGTCTCTTGGCAAAGAGCACAGTCTTCTAAACCAACACTTCCCACTCTTGGTCCTGTGAAAAAATAAAACAGTAAATCACCTCTGTGATGCCAGACAGAAGCTTGGTATGTTTTATGTCCATGTTTACTCACGTTTCTTCTGCTTCTCGGTGTCCCCTTGATCAGACTTTGTTGCCATGACCTCAAACAATGTCTTAAGGATGCTTCGCAGGTCACTTGCATAGTTTGTTTGCAACTGATCAGCAACGCCTAAAGACACACAGTAAAGACAAGAGCAGAACAATCAATGCATTTATCTGCAAGGTCTGATCATTGACGTAGGAACTATTTTGGTTTGTGTTAAGAAGATTGATTAATAAGAGCAGTTGTTGCCTAGCTGTTAAGGTCCTGTAGTAAGCAGAAGATCACTGGTTCAAATCATACCAGTGCCAGGTTGCCACTGTTGAGCAATCAAACAAAAGCCCTTAACCCTCAATAGCTAATATTGAATAATTTGACATAATAATAATACATTTACATTTATACACTAAAACATGTCACTATTATTTTAACTATGACATGAAGCTTGTTATGAGTGCTATTAGTATTCTCCATCAGTTTAAAAAATGTGAATGTATGTTTGTGTGCATGCAAGATAATGGATAATAATGGATTGGCCACTGGATGCACATCTGACATTAAACGATAACCAATAAAACCCACATCATGTTCTGGTATAGTACACACACACACATTTCATTACTGTGTCGCTCAGCCCTTCAGCTGTTGACCAAAGTTCTCCAGAAACGCAAATGATTAAATGACTGAATCATTAAATACCTGATATACAGACAAACAGACGATGGATGAGGTCACTACTGCTATGGAAACGTGCACGTATTTTGTTGTGAGCAACCAGTTTAGAAGCCTGCAGGGCCAGCTGAATCTCCTGGTTATCAAGATCCTCTGACATCTCAGTGCTGGTGGTCAGACTACTGACAGAACTAGAAATACAAAAGCACAGAGGGAACAGAGTGAACCCGGCAGCTTCATAATGCATACCATACATATTTGGTAGAATATAGATAAACAAAATAAAAGCATAATCAGCTGGGCTGTGCCAGCCTTTCTATAATTGCTCAGGTAATTTATGCCAAACAGGTGCGTACAAACTTGCGTTCAAAATGTCTTTTAAGACTCAATCCTATAATTTGGAGGCTAAACTATGTGATAATAAGAAATTAACAGGAAAAAAAATCTCATTGGCTGAACACACTGCTTAAAATGGCTTAGCTGTTTAACAGTTTTACTTTCTTTGACACACGCTAAAACATTTAGCTTAAAATGATGTATTGTTAATTTAACGTTTAACATTATCTGCCCAACAGAATAACGTAGCAATTATTTTGTGACACATGTAGCCCAACCCTGAAACTAGGCTTGGGTCAACTAAAATGTTGACACTCGATTTCCCGAAAGCTGTAATTGTTTACCTGGGTGTGCATGAACTCGACAGACTGCATGTCGTGACTGACACACTCTCACAGTCACTGCTGGTGTCTGAACTGAGAGGCGACACCTGTAAACTTCAGCCAGCCAATTAAACGTGCACAAGGAAAAGGGGGAACATAAGACAAAAAGGAGAAGAACTCAATAATGGAAAAAACACACAAAACAAAACCAAAACAAATCGCTATCCGAGTATAAAAGAAAGAAAAGAAATATATTTGAAAACAAACTAAACTTAATCCTGATCATTCCACACAAACATACAAACCTGGAGCATTTTTGGTTGTTGTCTATGGACTGTGTTTCCAGTCTTTCATTGGTTAAAGAGCTGCTCGGGTCTTGACCATCTACGTCCTGACGAGGAAATCTATTCGCCGACTCTCCAAAGTCTTTGTGTTGTGAAGGCATGGTGCTCAAGCTACAACCAAGGCACTTTTCACAAGAGGGTGAGTGTGAAAACCTTCCTTCCAGCTCCTCGTTTTCCTCCTTCAGCAACCGTGGACCGAGCGGAGGTGCAAGGGGCAAAGGTGCGTCGCCCTTCACTCCGCTACCACTCCCTACTGCTGATTGGATAACAGAGCTGGTGATGGTAAGTTTGAGCTTGTCAAACTCGAGTGCCCGATCTGTCAGGTTGATATCTGATGTAGAAGAATCGTCACATGTGTCGACGCAGCCAGCGGCACAGCACACGCAGGAGTTGAGGAGGCGGTGGGCAGCTCCTTCGGATGAGCGCGGCAAAACCACCAGGTCAGGAAGGCTAGGCGAGCGTGGGTTGAAGATTACCGTGGCCGACAATTTCATCCCACCGGTACGGTTAGCAATGACCTCTGCTGGTTCCTCTCCATCCTCCCCGTCTTCCTGCCGTCCCTCCCAGCCATTTACTAATGGTAATGTGTCTAAGCTATCTCCAAGCTCAGAAGAGTCAGCTGACCAACCACCGCAGGAGTCGCCTAGAGATATGGCATGCTTTAGGGAACCGAGTCGTGTAGTAGGAGATGCTAGTTGCTCTTGGGGGAAGTTTTCTGAGCTGCTCTCAAAGGATCCACCACCAGTTCCCTCCAGGTCATCCATGAAAAAAACCCGTTCGTCCTCTTCATGGGTGGTGGTGGGAGCCCTGTGAGGGGAGTTTTCAGTACTAGAAGGTGCACTTGATCCACACAGGCTGGGCCGGATCTTCTTGACATAGTGGTTCGGAGAGGGTCTCTGGCTTGGAGGTGAGAGTAGATTTGACATGTGATCACCGACCTGGTGCACCATCATGTTAAGCTGCTCTATCTCCTCTTCATCATACTGCATGGAGCAGGCCAGGTCAACCTCCACGTCCTCCTCTCCCTCACTTGGGACCTCCTGCTGGTCTTTGCCGTCTCCCCACACCTCATCTTCCTCACACTGAGAGGCACAGAGAGCCAGTTCTACCACTTTATCCATTTCTCTTTGTTCCTCTCTCTCATGAGACTCTTCTTTGGGATGAGATTTATTTTTTGAGCTGGCTGGTTCTGGGGTGGAGGAGATATTGGAGCTTGTAGGGAACTCCCCATCCTGAGAGATACACAGATTCCGCTCCAGAGTTGTCAACTCATCCTCCGTCAGAGTTTGCAGCAGGTCCCTGAATGAATAATGCCAAAACGTCATTTTAAAACACTGCTTTAAAAACAGGTGGTCAACAAATCAGCCATGAAAACCACAAACTGTTATTAGCACTCTGAGTACACTAAGCCTTGCTAAGCTTGGTCACAGGCACGAGTGTTTCGCCTCCAGCGTTATAACCTCTGACAATAAGGCTACACAACAACAACATGTGTTTAAATAACTACCAATACAAAGTGTGTAATCAGTACATACATACTGGGCCTGTCAGCACATAATGTTAGATGGACAAGTCAGAACCCACTATGGACACCACAAGTACCTGATTTTCTTTAGTAATGTGCGAAAAGGTCGGAAGAGCTCAGACATATCTTCAGCCTTGTTTTCCAGGTTGAGGGGCCCTTCTGGATATACAACAAGGCCACTAAAAACATAATACATATTTTAATTAAATACAATCAAATTGTTATCTAAGAGTATTAAAATAACAATCACTTACCAGACAATGGCTAATCGAGGGATTGTAAACATGAGAGCAGGTTCATAATCATCAATCATGTCTTGAGTTAGATAGCCAAGCTTCAGAGCCCTGGAAACAGAGCACAACTCAATGATTAATAAAATGTGCAAAAATATTTTTAATATAAATAGATTATATGACAACAAAACAACTCTTTAAATTTTCTTTACAACAGCATCAATAAAACACATGAATGCCGTCAACACAAACACAATTTATGATCAGAAACAAAAGTGAGTTATTATTGCACAGCATTGAGAAAGCAAATCAGATTAATCTTTTGGCACAAAACAGAAGTGGCAGACTGTCTTGTAGGGTTGCCAGATTTCAGCAGCAATCCTTGATGCTCCATATACCTCTTGACACCTGGCCAGGCCTGACTGTTTTTTTTAGTTTGTTCATGGACTAAGCTAAACCCTGCCAAGTCTGTATTGCTAAAATACATTGGAATACGATAATGCTATGAAGAAGGTAAAAGAGGAAGAGAATGGCCAGCAACAAGACAGACTGATACAACCAGAGGAAAAATGAACAAGTTAAAAGTCTAAACCTGCAAAACATATACATCTGAACCACCTAGATATCCTTTAATAATACCATTTAAATAGCAAATGAAATGAAACACAGTGTGTGCCAGGATTAAGAATAAAAAATAATTATGTAAAATAATGATTAAGGTCATTAAAGGTGAAAATCATCGTCACTCACCTCTCTACAGTCTCACAAAAGAGAACGATCACTTCCTGCTGAACGTAATACTCCTTGGGAGATTTCACAGGCACCATGGCTGACACGTAACTACAATACAACCAGAATAAAACATAGAACACATTTTCTAGCCGTCACCTTTCACAATCTCAACTCAGATACAGTCCTGATGAGTTCGCACAGTTAATATATACTTTTCTGAGAATGTTACTTAATCATATTGCTGTAACAAGTTCTTATTTTTGTGATGTAAAGGTGAATGTACCTGAGCTCAAACTCGGCAAAAAGGCTGTCAAACTGACGTAGCGCTTCCCTCATGCGCTCGGTGTAGAAATTAAGGTCTCTCAGAGCTTGGTCACGTGTTATGTTGCGCACCTCCTCTAGACAGCGTGTCAAGTCTTTGGCCAGTGGTCGCATTGCCATGCTTTCAATTTCCCGGTTCATGATGATGGAGCCAGCCGCCAGGCACTGGACAAAGAGCCAAAACGGAAAACATTCTTCAGCTATTTCTTTAATTAATTAATGTATTGGTGTTTTTAATGACCAATGACATACTGAATGGCCTCAGTACACCATAAACATTCATTATAAACATGCAAGCTAAGCAAATTGTAAACAACATCTCTCATTGCCAGGAATCACCACACGCACATTTAATCTTCAACATCACAACACTGAAAAAACAAAACCCTGTCCTATAGCAACCAAGTCCACATGACAAGAGGTCAGACTATTTGAGCTTCTTCCACAGTTCCAATGTTCTGTTCTGATGTTCTTTGCAGTTTGCCAGGAGTTAACATGGGAAGCAACTACAGTGCTGGCCAAAAGTATTGGCACCCCTGCAATTCTGTCAGATAATACTCTTCCAGAAAACGATTGCAATCACAAATGCTTTGGTATTAATATCTTCATTTATTTTGCTTGCAATGAAAAAAAACACAAAAGAGAATGAAGTCAAATCAATTATCATTTTACACAAAACTCCAAAAATGGGCCGGACAAAAGTATTGGCACTCTCAGCCTAATACTTGGTAGCACAACCTTTAGACAAAATAACTGCAAACAACCGCTTCTGGTAACCATCAGTGAGTTTCTTACAATGCCCTGCTGGAATTTTAGACCATTCTTCTTTTGCAAACTGCTCCAGGTCCCTGAGATTTGAAGGGTGCCTTCTCCAAACTGCCATTTTGAGATCTCTCCACAGGTGTTC
>JAYDZF010000009.1:9247026-9259080 GCA_034509105.1 Microcambeva barbata | reverse complement strand
TCATTGTTCGGTCTACAATCACCATCTCTGTATCAAATATCTCAGTGCCAATCTTCATTAGACAAAAGACTGCCACCCGATGTGAGGCTGTAAAATAAGAATGGTACTGCATACAAATAGTTTGGGACAAGGTGGAAATAAGCCGTGGACCGGGCACAGACAGACATTTACATCTAACTGGACCCCAGTGCCTGGAGATAACAAAATAATGGCCAAACTAATTGGATTTTTCTTTTTATAAGAAAAGCATAAAAAGCCGAACATACACTACATGGCAAAAATAAAGAATAAAAATGAATATGATCTTTGGATCTTTGTGTGTCTCTGTTTTACAAATTAACCCTAATTAGTCAGTAGCTCACATTATTTTGTGTACACAAACCTACACACCCTTCTAAGAATATTTAAAATATATGTTTGTTTGTAGAAAAAACACTTACTGCCCTTGCTGTTGAAGTGCTCTGAATCCTTCCAAAATAATGGAATACGCAACCCTTTAAGCATATGAAAATAAATAAAATAAATGACCCATATACAATTTTCATTATGGAACCATTAACTGAAAACCATAAACAAGTACCTGTTATTGCTACCTTGCCCTTGCAGGACACTTGACTCGTCGAATCTGATGACCTGTAAAGCACAGAAGCAATAATGAGAATATACATTATCCATTCGCCCTATTTTGTTGAAAAAAAAAAGCCTACACAGCAATGTAAGAGCCCACCATGTTTCAAGACTTTGACCCCCACTGTGCTGTTCTCTCTGTCCCTTGTTCATGTAGGCTTTAATTCGTGAGTTGCAGGTAAAGAGATTCTTTGCTGCATCAAGGATCTGTTCTCTCTTAGTACTAGCAACCAGAAGCTTATATGCTCCAGCTCTCATTTTCATCTCAAAGTCCATCTTTTCTTGTAGATCACGGTCCTAAAGAAACAGAAGCAGAGATTCTACACGTCAAGAAAGAAAGCTGTCAAGAATAAATGAACTCTTAGATGTACGACAATCTCCTCGTGTTACAGCTCAGCCTTCTTTTTGGCCATATTGAGATTTTCTTCTTTTGGTCATACAAAAAAATATTCCTTTACTATGAAAAAAAAAGGCCAGAAAAACTTTTTTTTTTAGTGTTCCCACATTGTTTCCACATTTTTCCTATTAGAAAAAAAATCTTAAATCTATGTAAGTCAGTGTAGTGGGAAAGCAACCCTTAAAATAAATCAGTTAATTTGTCTTGACTATGACATTCATACTCCATATTCCTATTACTTTTTGGTCATTTGTGGATTATATAAAACCACCCAGACAATGTCCTGTGACCGCATACAAGGAAAAATTTGTTTTTTTCCACTTGGGATGTATTTCATTTACATTGGCAAGTATTCCAAATAATAGGTTATTCAGGGTAGCCAAACTAGCCCTATTTATGTGTTCACAGTAAAGTTATAAGCACTTGACAACTTTCTACAGGACCAAATGAATAACGAATAAATGTGATTTCTGTAGAAATGAATATAAAACTTTCAATCTTGTATTCATCGATTTCTACAAGCATTTTTATGGTGCACCACTGAAGCTGCTTTTTGACTGATCTGATTAAACCTGTATGCTCATTCCTGCACTATCTTCTGTGTCTGTGATTTGTAAAGCCAGCAGGGAATTAATTCATAAATAAGAGCCAATAATTTATTAAATTGTGTTTTTCTTAAATTGTGTTTACTATGTTTTTATAGTAAGGCAAACAAGATAACCTAGTGTAATGAGAAAAAGTAAATATACATCAAACCTAAATATAATTCAGGAAGATATGGTACTGATTTTAAATGCTTTTGACATGATCTCACATATTTTACCACAATTTTTCTTCTTCCTTTGGCTGCTCCCGTTAATGGTTTGTTGATTTGGCATAGTTTTTACACCCGACACCCTTCCTGACACAACCCTCCCTATTTATCCGGGCTTGGGACCAGTACTACAATGCATCCTAGTGTCTGCATGTTTCTGGACTGTTGGAAGGAAACTGGAGCTTATTCTGAAGCTTATCTTTATTTAAAATATTAGTTTATCAAAATATGTTTGTAAATGGCCCATTCTTACACAATGTTTGAAAATAATAAGTGATGTAGTGCTTGAGTGGATTCATCACTAGCTTATTACTTTCTAAAAATTAATAAACATTTGAAGATCACAGTCAGTAAAAGTACTGTTGCCACTTTAACCACATCTGCTCATGTGGTAATATGAGCAGGGCGTACTTCCGAGGTTTACCATAAACGATACCAAAACGGTAACCAAAGGCTGCGTCCCAAACCGCATACCGATGTGCTAAACAGTTCGTTACATTAGTGTCCTACCATCGTTACATTCAATATGAAGCTATAAAAGCTATCAATTACTAAAGGCGTTCAATATAAACGTACCTCATCCTGCACAAACAAAACGCTTTCTCTTATCTTCTTCCTCTTAATCTCCATGGCGAATGCTGAACATGAAGATATAGTGGACCTTGTCTTATAGTTTCGTTTAAAAGTTTGAATATCCCGCGGTAAGTCCATATTGGGCGTCTATCTGAGCCAGGCCTCTTTACTTCGGTAACACTCAAGAGTCTACTGCTCTGATTCAGCCAATAATCTGCTCCAGAACCTCTCTGTTGCTAAACAACCACAGGGTTGTTCCATTTTTGAATTTTGTAATGAAGTATTGCAAACGACCGCAAGTGAATTTACCAGTTGTATTTATTCAATGTAAAGTTCTTCTGTATTCCAAGTCACCTAAACAAATAACATTATTCATGTTGCTTTTTTACTGAATTTTGGCCGCTAAAAACGATTGTCTTGTTAATTCGTCGGAATGAACTCCCCCGTCTGAACTCGAATGGTTCAATCCGAATGTCCGTCGCGCTCTGCAGGCTAATGACTACCCAGTACAGCCGTGAAAGTTCAGAGTCGACTCCGGATTTGAATCTAGGTTTTATGGATCGGTAGAATTGTTTAAAAGAGTCGACTCTTAATTCCATAAGCATGATATTACGAAGTTAATTACCGTAGTAGAATCCAGTCCAATTCATTTTCCTTTGAAAAACCAAAATATGTGCCTACTTGTCAAAAGACATGTTTCACTTTTGGTAAGATTAAACTTACATTTTCATATGGAAAAATGGCAGCCTAAGACTTTACGGTATGGATATATTTATAAAACACAGAATCTTTCAAAACACTATACCATCAAAAATAATGACCCCAAAAGCAAAAAAGCCAGCAGGGAATTCCAATGTAATTATTATTATTAATCAAATGTAATTATTAATTGAGCTAAGATTTGACGAACATTATAATCTTTTAACTGAATTAAACAAACCGCCCGACTGTCCGTTTGAGTGTATACTTTGAATTAAATATATTCGATGAATCGATTCATTGTAAAATCGACTCCCAGCCCTACGTCCCAGTAAAGCTCCTTAAATCACGCTAGCTGACATCGTCACTCGCAATAATTTCATGCAGCTATTAAGCGATTGTTATCGATTTTATCTTTACGATATTTTTTGACTGGATGATAATTCAGCGTTTCAGCAAAAAATGTCCCTGACAGTGTTGCCGCTGTGACACATTGACGTGATCATCAGGCCAGCTGAGTAAAAAAATGAGAATCCGAGCCAGCTACAGGTCGAAGAGATCCGACTGATCGTCATCTTAGAGAGGCATCCGATGCAAAGCGCAGTTATTCTGACTACTAAACTGGACTGATCTGCGGAGTGAAACCTTGTTCATCGAGGTATGAATGAAATGACGTTATAATAGTATCCGATTTACTGACTCCGTTGTGTGCTGCCCATTTCGTAACTAAGTGCAAGAACTACATGATCCAGAACAATTATTCTGTTAGCTACCACAGAAATGATAAAACAGATCATCTAATTTCTAAGTGATCACTGCATTTAAAGCGTGTGCACAAGTAGGTCAATAGATTGAGCAACCATGTATCATATAGCGTTACGTCATAATGGATTAATGTTCTTCTTTATCTTGTTCAAATGGTCACATTTTGATGTGTACAATATTTCTTCATAATAGACAGGACACACTGTAATGCCTTTATTAATGTGATGCTGTCAGAACTGGTCATTGTGCTTCTATTCCAGTAAGGATTTTGACAATCAACCAACCAGCACGTTTTGGTGATATTCAATTTCAAAGAGCTTTATTTTAAGATTAGATTATTTTTACCTATAACTTCTCTTAAACAAACTTTTTTGTCTTTCAAGAAAAGTTAATTTAAAGATATTGTGTAAAATGCAATAAACATATTTTATTTGTTAACTATCTTTATTCTTCACTTAATTGGCAAGTAACAGAACTCTGATTAAAGCTGCACAGCTTTACAGTATATTGTAAATCTAAACAAATTTGGAATTTGACTTCTGCAAGACTGGGCACACAAAAGTATGGACAGAGGCAAAGTAAAAGTAAAAAGTTAGATACTTTTTTGTTGCAATGATTTGAAAAAATCCTCAATATGCAGATGCATCAGTGACTGGTGAGTGTCATAGGTTGTTCAATAAGAATCTCAGTCTTTCCAAGCAGTGCCAGATTTGTCAATTTCCTCAATGCAAAGTTGCTAATAATTTAATCCCCAAAACTTAATATTATAATATTCACAGACAATCCGAGAGAAGATCTTACAAAAGTCTGTCATTCAGTTCAATTCAACTATATTGTCATTATTCAAAACAGAGTAGTACAGTATAACAGAACACTTTTGGTCTAGATTCCAGTGCAGACCTACAAAAACATAGTGCAAACAATAGGGGATAAGGGATGGGGGAAAGGATGGGGAACGCATAAAGGAGACAAGGTGCAAAATTATAAGAACAAAGATTTTGGACATGGCATGAGTAATATGGAGCCACTGATGTGGAACATATTAGCAACAACAGTTGGTGTCAAGAATAGCCACAATTACATCTTGCAAAATGGCAACATTTAGTATTGTCAGGTCCCAAACTGCTAAAAAGTGGAATTAATGTAACACAACGGTTAACATCCCTGTCTGAACTTTAGGCTTGCTGCAAAATGTTTTTGTTTTTCAGTTTCATGCTTCAGTGTACTTACCCATTTATCCTGGACAGAGTTGAGGTCTGAATCCTGTCTGTTTGTAGAGCCCCATCAGCCTTTAGCATTAAGTCAATTTGTCAATATATGCACTGAAAATATTTGAAACAAAAACTAACATGGTTGAATACATTTCCACCTACAGCACTTACTGATTCACATTATCTTTACCTTGAAGTTGAAACGACCATATATGACAATTGCTATTATATTAATTATCTGTTAATCTTTATTGACAGGTTGGCATTAATATGCAGCAAAAGTTGTGCACAGGCAACACAACTCTATTTGTGGAGAATGGCAGGGCATGTGGCACAGGGGAACAACTATTGCCATTCAGATGTCCCCGCTGTGGCGAACACGAACGCTTTCACAGCCTGGCTGCATTGAGGGCCCACTTAGAGTTTAACCATACATACCAACCAAGACATAACCTCAGCCTCCCAGCCAGCAGAGGGTACTCAAGCTCTCATAGAGAAAGGGCCACCACTGAGACCAAGACAAAAAAAGATGCTGGCACTGACACCCATTCACATGAATTTTCATTCAGCCCTGATGCTCCTCAAAACGACCAAAATGCAGACTCTTGCCCAGATCCATTAGTGTCCCCAGTTAAGAGTGTACCTGGAGTGGAGGTCCCCACTGGTACTGAGCTGCTCTCTGCTCCTTTGCCTTCGGTTGGGCAGAGACTGGAGGGTATGATGAGAATGGCCAGTAGCAGCATGGAGCGGCGACTTCTCCGGCTCAGCTCTGAGCTTGCCCAGACAGACACGGCACTCATTTGTGAACGTGCTCACTCACACCACCTGGCTCAGGAGCGACAGGAAGTGCTGGAACGGGAGCAAGCTCTCAGTAGGCAGGTTAATGCTGCCGTCATGGTCATTGCCACACTGCGACAGCAGCTTAGCATGTCTGAGCACGAACTGGAGCGGAGGGAACAGTGAGTATCATGGTTGATTCATTTAAACAATTCTATATGAGAAACAACTGCAAGACAGTACAATGGGTAATAGGTGCTAAAATAAATCAGCTATATATTTTTAAATAAACTCTTTCATTCACAAATTCTAACAAAAACATTAACTTTTTGTTTGTTGATAGGTTACATTTTTAATTTAGACCCAAAACCCTTTTCACTAGCAGACCCTGTTGCTCAGTAGGTAGCACCATCACCGCACAGCAACAAGGTCTTGGGTTCAAACCCCAGGTGGAGAGATCTGGCCCTTTCTTCATGCATGTTCTATCTGTGTGTGGTTCACTCTGGGTGCTCTAGTTTTCATCCCACAGTCCAAAGCCATGCAAATTGAATATACTTAATAGTCCATTAGTTCAGATTGTGTTCGATGTAACCTTTTGAACTGATGAATTGTGAGTAATGAATAACTACCATTTTTTTCAAGAATGTAAAATAATCAGGTAAAATACTCTCCCTCATACATTTGTACATAATGAGCTTTGGAGAGCACATCTAAAACAGATGACGGGTGATGCATTTCTTTAATTGATATCAGCCAATATTAATTATGTTATATTTTAAATGAACAGTTATGTAAATGAATACTTCTCTAAAGTAATCGTTTCTAAACTGTTTTAGGGAGGTGATTGCAATTCAGAAATTTCTGGAAGTCGCAGCTCATCATGAGATATGCGGAAAAGTCCGTTTGCGCCGGTTTATCGAAGGCCTCCTACGTCGCATCGCCTTTGCTGAAAGGCTGCTGGAATTTTACCAAACTAATCCTCATCAAAACTACTGCACAGCTCACTCGGTATATCAGGCTTGTAAAAGCGAAAGAAAAATACATTCTGAACTTGGCATTTGGCCAGTTGATACAAAAAGCAAGTCTTTGTAGATCATACTCACACAAATGTTCTCTGTTTAGGTATCTGCTTCAATCGAGACAGGTCATCAAAAAATAAAGAAAAGCAGGTATAAATATTTAAATGAGTTTGATGGTAAATTTAAAATTATTTTGTAGCATTAAAATCTATTCATTAAACACTTAATTCTTGTTAGCTCAGGTGTTGTCTCATAAACATTTCCTTTGCAGTTACAAAAGTTTCTGATGTTTACTGCTAGGTCTACAGTAGTACAGCCTGTCCATGATGAGGAAGTGCTACAAGGGCATCGTGCCTCTGAGCAGAGAAGACATCATCACTGCTGGCTTCAGGGTAGAAGGTCCGATGGTTATGAGGTTTAGGGAGTTGGTCCATGGCTTTACTGAACGTACGCTGTGTTTAAATTGTAGCGTATGATTGTTTATTTGGCACACATACACAAAACTAACATTAACAGTAACAAATCTTTATTAAAACTGTAAAGTGACCTGCTACATAAATATACATAAATATATACAAGTTACAGAAAAATCTATATTGTTAAACTGTGTGAACATTGGTAAGGTACAAAAAAAACAAATTATAGTCTTGGTATAGCCAAAACCCAGTAATGAATGCCTTGTGCACAGTGGATATGCTGCAACACTGACAAGGATAAAGCAAAAAAAAGCTAATCAGCATCATAGGAAACTAATTTTGGTGGTTAACTCTAGGGGCAAGCATGGCTTTACACAATCCTAACAAGGATACAAAAAATAACAAACTGTGTTCAGTGATAAAATGTTTGCAGATTTCCCTGTTTACAGCTAATATTGAGAAACATTTAAGTGAAAGATGACTTAACTCTCATAATACTTTTTATTTATTTAACTGTGTTTTATAGGTTTTATTGAACAGCAGATGGACAGCCAGACTATTATACTATTATACATAGTGAGAATATACAGCAAATGGGATGCATTTGTGGGCGAATAGCAAATAGAACAACTTTAAAAAGACATTTGGAAAGTCCACTATTCTGTGTACTTTATGAAATTGTAATTTTAGAGACAGGTCTAACTGGGTATGCTATTCCCCACCTTACAATAAAAACATCAAGTGAAATCATTGATGGTCATTAATATACAGTATCATGTGGTACTATACTGTCTATAGTATAATAATATATATAAATTATAATAATAGTTAGTATTACTATAATAGTTAGCATTATAATATAACATTGTACAGTGTGCAAACCCCTCTAACAGTGATGTTCCTGATGCACTTGAACCAATACCCCATTTAAATGGGAGGTCTAGTGGATTCAGTGACATGAGTAAAAAGTACATGCACCCATTCAACCAGCAACTGAAAGGAATGAACCAGTTACTGCTTTAACTGATGATGGGAAGGCTGTTTATTTCTCTTCTAACACTATCACTCATGCTCGGTCAGCTTGACAAAGTCAGGCTTAGACTGTGTCAAAAAATACTATTTAAACTACAAGGCTACTGTTTAAATCCCAAGTCACAATATGCTGTCACATGTCAAATTGTAAAGTTCTCTGAATGAAAAAGAAACTGTTCACATGGCTCATGGTGAATTACACTTAGTTTACTGGCTAAATCACAGAACATGCAAACTGATTCTAATCTATATACAGCGAATCTCAAATATTGCAATATGAATGTGCTGTGTAAGATTCAATTACTTCCACTCCTTGTTATACTCAATATCAAAATCAGTGAAAATATCTGACATGCAGCAATTACAATCAAAATGTAACCTCTTGGTTTATGTGTTATGTTATTTTTAAAGGTGCTCTTTTATTTATTTATTTTTATTGGCTGCTTTTGTATGTATTCGAGGTTAGCTTATCAACTTCAGCACTGTTGGATAGCCTTCCTGAAACCTTCTTTTTTATCTGAGTGCACTCCAAGTGTTTTGTCCTCTCTCCTTCACATGACAGTGAAACTTTGGATGAAGCGCACCCACCAGAGTGCCTGTTTTAAATGTCAAAAAATACTTTTATGCACATTTTACTGCATAATGTGCTATTGTAGTTGCAACATATGTATGCACAAGTCTAAACCAACATAGTCAGTTTTGGGTAAGAATTTAAAACCCAATGTTATAGTTTTAAATGAATAACCATACATATGTATCAGCAACCAAAGCAATAGAGCATGTATTGGTGTTGGTTTGGCCCACATTTGACAGTATTAGCCAAGGTCTTATGTTCCAGAAATAAAATGTGATCTTTATAAGAGTCAAAGCATCACATTGTTTACAAATTGTTTCATTTCACAAATTGTTGTAATTATGAAATATGTTGGAAATTTGTTGGAAATATAAGAGAAAGCAAGCTATGATTGTGTTGCTTAAAAACATCCCACTCTGGCTTAAAATGATCACCTGCCTTTAGCTGCTTTGGCTGGGCTCCAAGTCTGAAAAAGTTTTCAAGTGGTTAAATTCACATTAGATAATAAGCAGTTAGATAGCTAGCCTGTTATGTGCTGGTCCATTAGCCATGTGATAACATAAGCATTAGAGAATCATGAATAGCCTGGGATTCATTAACATGTTCGGCTATTATTAAATCAACTGAATTGCTGGTTATACTAATGGAGGAGACATACAGTCATTTTTGAAGACTCACTCATCATAGACTGTGTTTGCATGCTGTTGATGTTTGATAATTTGTGCAGTATGTAAAACAATATATTTTTGGAAGACTAGATTATACACTGTTTTGCAGAAGATGAATTAGATTTTGTTAATATATGAATTAGAGTATTCAGTATGTTTTATGTGTACACTACATTAATAATGGTAAGAAGGACAATCAAAAACTGAGTTGTTTCATAATTGTTTGAAATGTTCATTTTTTATGAGTGTTTATGATTATGATCATAACTTGTTTGTGCCTTTCATTTGGAATCTTATGATTACACATGCAACACTGTGAGGTATTTCAGGATCTGTGCTGCTCAGTGCGACGTTATATTGTTACTATTGTTATTTAACTGTTAAAATGTTATTAAAATCTGAATGTCATGCAAGCATAAATATATAAAACTGTGCCTTTTTTCCCATTGTAAAATCAACATGTACTCTTGAACAAGGAATCTTTTGAATTATCTATGTATTTCCACTAGAGGGCATCCTTTATTATTCTCTGTGGTGATTCATGTATGAATTTTCTTCAAATGTCTTGGTCATGCTTGTCACTCAAATTGTTAGGCTTAATAATAATAATAATAATAATAATAATAATAATAATAATAATAATAATAATACATCCAGTGATACAAACTGAGAACTTTCTGAACCCATACTGTTTATGGCACATATTTTGGTTTTGTCTTCTTACATCAACACACTGATAACAGATCCAACAATAAGTACACATATAAAAACTCAGTACTGATGAATAGAAAGCAGAGGTCATTACCCATATGCTACTTGAGTCAGAATATCTGATGAATTGTACTTGCATATGGATTGTATGTAAGAAGGGGAAAAGTCATTATTTAAGGAAGTTTAAAAAGTGGCAAACATTAAGTATCATCAAGCCTTCTTCTTGGCTAGTGTGCTTGTTAAATGCAACCATGAAGTGTAACTTGAACAAAATGATAAAACATTATCAGGTCATGCTGATAAATTCTTAAATGTTTATGTCTAATTGTGGGTCTTTTCATCACATGTTTTTGGGATTGTTGCCCTTTATCAACATTAAATAAGCTCCTGGTTACTCAGTGGGTTGGTTTGCTGCAACTGACCTTACAAAGTACAAATGCCATGTTCACCATATTCTTGACAAGCAAGTTTGTGTGTGGCAAACACCCAGAGAACAGTACAACACGGGGACCTCTGCTGGCTCTGTTAAGCAGTGAGGAACATTTTCCTGACATGGCTCATATGCTCTTACTTTGATAAACATTCAAGACATTGCACTTTAAGTCACCAGTCCTTCAAAGGAAATATGGTTTAGTCCCCTGGTAGGTTTTCAAAGGAATTTCATTACACATATAGTGGAACATGCTCTATTTATCTTCACAAGAGACAAAAAGCAAGTCAGAGTATTAAACATTACTGCAATCCAGACCTTTAAAGTAAGCCTGACTCTTGCTCTTCAGGTCCTTAAACTTTAGTGAAAATTTTGTTTGAAATGAGTGCTGGAGACTATCAGTCAGAAACAATACTCCTTAAATTACATCTTACCAAAAATGAAGATGTAAGAAAAGTATTTCTTTACAGGGATTACATGAGAACTTACCAAGAGTTACAAAAACTATAATTGGAACAGACTACAATGGCTGACCTTACTGTAAATATATCATAGAGTTCACAATCTTTCTCTCTGTATGTGTGTACAGCTTTGAGATCTGTGGTGTTTTTGTAAGCCCACTTAAGAAATTACCCACAGCAGACCAAAGCTAACATCACATCACAGTTCACACATGCCAAGACCCTGGCCTCTGACATAAACATTTTTCAGATTTTTACAGCATGACAGAAAAAAATTGAAAATAAAATGTGTTTCTAGTGCTGGTGTATGAGCAACAGATAGTGTGCAGTATGGATTTTTTGTCAATTGTTCCATTATTAGCAGTCACGCACATATGTTACATGTCATACACAAGTGCTTTCAAAAAGATAAAGTCCTTAAAGTGTAACACACTTGGTAAGAACGTGTTTTATGATTTGTGGGTCAGTTGTACACTGGGTAAATACAGTGCTACACAAAAACAGGGACCTGAGGGAAGTTTGCCATGTCAGTTACTAACATACAGACGATGGTTTAATTGAGCATAGTTGGTTTCTCTCACAATGAGATAGAAATAAGAAATCTTTTGTTTGGTTATCTGGGCTTCAATTAAGCAGTTTATCTTGGACAGAAAAGGGAAAGGAACCCGCTGGTATGATGTGCAGGGTTCAGTTCAGTTCATTGTTTTTAATCCCTTATCATAATTAGGGTCAAGGAGTGGTGCTGGAGCCTATCCAAGATCTTCAACAGGCACAAGGCACAAGGTAACACCCTGGATGGGGCTCCAGTCAATCGCAGGTACCTACAGGACAATTCAGTGTCTCCAATCAACCTGGTAGCATGTCTTTGGACTGTGGGAGG
>JAYDZF010000009.1:9218238-9233457 GCA_034509105.1 Microcambeva barbata | reverse complement strand
GAATACTTGAGCTGTGGTTTTGGTCCGATATGCACATTAGAAATGCTTTAAAACAGAGACTAATCATTCAAGATATTCACAGCTTTGGCCAGGGAAAGTTATCATGGCTGGGGTATGAGTCAGATTTTTCTATAGTTTTACAAAAAATATTTTGAAAATAAATTGGACCACTTTGTTCAGTCTTGTACCTTTACCCTACTTGTATTATAAGCCAGATATAATTGATTTGATGTCAGTCTATCACAGGACATCACAAACTCATTCAGACAAGCATTGAGGCAATGTTAATAATGGTTTGTGGGAGATATATGAAACGACTACCTGGAGGAAACCCACATAGACATGGAGATAACATTGCCTAATTCTACAAGGATGAACCCAGTAACTTGGCGCTTTCATGCAGTCAGTGTTCTCAATTATCAGTTCAAATACATTTTATACTTATAATAACTGAATTATCTAACAACTGGACACCATGTGTTGTTTAGCTATGATATCTTTTTAGGTATAATTTGATATGTATGAAATATATGTATTTCCTTTTGCTTTAATAAAAGTAGGTACACTTATCATACCAGAGGTTTTCAGACATATACTATTAAATTTGCCTTTAAGGGTATCTTCAGACTTTTGACTTTAAAATTAGAAACCAGAGTCCAGAACAGTTTACATGCTTAAATACATCAATTTACCCATGAAATAGTCAGGTTTCTAAGGTGTGACAGTTGAAGAAACTTAGTAAACTGTTCTAGACTTTGGTCCCTTTAGTGCAATTCTGCTCGGTGGTAAACTGACAAAACGTACAACAACCACACAACATATTGCAATGTTACTCTTCCCTTCCTTGTCCCTCCAGTATTAACCCCGTCATCATTATTCTTGTTTTTTCCGCCACCATCTATTTTTTGACGTTATGGCGTTAGCAACTGAGCATTCGCTGTTCTTGTGACTGAGACCTAATTTTAAAGCCACCCACACTACAGAACAGCCCCTTCTTCTTGGATTCACAGCCAAAACTAAGGCTCTCCTCACTCAAAAGATCTGGCCTCCTACGGATTTGCCTCACCGCTACCTCCTCCCTCCTGAGCTCCCGCGTTCTCCAAGCTTCTCACACGCCCACACACACATGCATGCACATGTTTTCACCAGACATTCACACAACCAAAGTGACGCAGCCAGTTTCACAAGTAGTTTATGACTGTGCTATTAGAACTCTAGTTTACATTTGTGTGTCTTAAATGTTAAATGTGTGCATGGCTGACTTTAATATAAGTAGCACAGAGGAGGTACATTTATGGCAAGTTAGGAAGCGTGGTAATTAGTCATGTCAGTCACAGATCAATGTGATAGACTGCACACACAGTTTGTAATAAAACGTGTGTGGAAAGACAGTTTCTAATAAGGGCTTTATTTTCCAACCTTAAACACACACTGCATTAATTCACTTCTGTCATTCGAGATTCTGAAGTCCTGATAACTGGGCTAATCTAAACATGCTATCACTGTACAAGCTCTTTAATTACATCAAGCCATTGATTGTACTGACTTAATAAAGCAAATGTGTCTTCTTCACTGTCATGCATTGAATCACTAAAGAATAGAAAAATGAGATTTTTAAGTACCAGTAAAAGAAGAGATAATTAAACAGATACATAAGGAAGAGGTTAGATGTTTTAAAAATATATGCTAAATCCTAAATATTGCCATTTCTATATTTTAAAAACACTGGGGCAGAGGCAATGTGAAAATGTGTGGAATTTTTTTTATTTATACTCCTGTTTCCCAGGTGATATTGTTATATTTGGGCAAAAACCCTTAACAATCGAGATTTTAAACGA
Source organism: Microcambeva barbata (assembly GCA_034509105.1). NCBI lineage: Eukaryota > Metazoa > Chordata > Actinopteri > Siluriformes > Trichomycteridae > Microcambeva > Microcambeva barbata. The sequence goes on along the minus strand of JAYDZF010000009.1, from coordinate 9,231,619 downwards.
TTTTAAAAGTAAAAGTTATTTACAAAAAAAGGGTTTACAAAGGGTTTAGGTTACGCACTTGAATAGTTCAATTTTTTGGGGATATTTTACTATCAACAGCAGAAACCATATATTAACAGTGTTTAGAAATGCTACCAACCTTTCTTTCTCTGATTAAACATATCACACAGACGGATACAAAGATGGATAAATGGAGTCGACTTTTGTTAACGTTTTAAAAACATTTGACATCACATGGATGCAACATTGGTGAAGTGGGCAGCAGTTACCTTCACAGTAGGTTTGCTTCACTACAAAAAGGGCCTATGATTAAATGATCAAATCCTAAGCAGTGCTATTGGCTAGAGATGTGATGGGCTATGTCTAACAAAAGTGAGTCATTTTGCCCAGGCCCCACAAAGAATTTGCGATAAATGTTCTGCATTACACTCAGTTATTCTGGGGGTGATGGACCCAGTGGATCAAAATGCATATAAATGCTTTTCATTTTTCAAAGTTCTTTCATTTTCACCATTCACAACTTATTTTAAAATCGACATGGTTCAGCATATGGTATGAGCAGCTGAGTTTTGTTTAAATGGTTCAGAGAAGTCACTGTTTAGTAGAGTTAAAAGAATAATGATGAATAAGGCCCAAATGTCAGCATTGCATTACCAATGTTTTTTCTTTTACTGAGCCATTTTGGATTCTGCTATTCTTGTACTTTCAGCACTGATGGAGAATGAGCTTCAGTCCCACTCCACGTCCTTGTCCTTTGTTTCACGCCCACAGGCACAAAAATGTATTGCTATTGTATCAAGCGCTTCTAACCTCTCTTTCAGATTTCTATTTTAAACTGAGGATAGACAGAAATTATTAGTTGCAGTTAAATATGCCAAATTAAAAGTAATAAATGGTATTAATTCAACTTTTGAAACAACATAAACAATGATGATTAGTTCTGAGTAAGGTGTACATTAGTACAGGTCTTTTAGATTTATATATAATTTGGTTGTCTGTTTGTTTGGTACCGTCTGCACAACCCCAGCTTTTGGTGCCCCTCCCATGCCCCTGTGCCCTGAACGCCCACGCCAAGCCATGTTTCACCACCCGTTTTGTTTGGGCGTGCTTTGGTGTTGCATGGGGACCCAACGACCCCTGCACACAACGATTAATCAAACGTCAAGAGCGATTTCTCCAAACCAGATTATCGTATTTCATTATACACCAGATTAATATTAAATGCTGACTTGTGTTTCTATTATAAAGCACCACATTGAGCTAGAATACTATACTGTTGTCTGGGCCTTTTATAACATATCTACAATTAAAGGACAATTTTAAACTTTGAATCCACTCTAAGTTCTATATATATATAATTCCAGGTCATTTTGTTAAAAATAAAAATGGCTATTTAGATTTAGGTTTTAGACTATGATGCATTTTAATACAAAGCATCATCCCTGAAAGTATTAAATCTATCTTGGTTCAACTAAGTGTGTTGATACTGTCAAAGCATAATTACACAAAACGTGCGTCTTTGTTTCGCATTCGGACAAGTTTTTTTGTCATTTCATCAAAAACAACATCAAATATAAGCAATTGTAGTCTGAACATCAGAACAATGTGGTTTGAAAAACTTAATGACCTTTAAAAACAGAAACATCACTTACCATTATTTCCATTTTTCAATCCTTTAAAAACTTTTTCAGTCTTTCAGATATCTTCAAAAATATTTGTGCTGAACTCCAGGCCTCTCTGCTCCACTGCAGTTAACACACATTCAGTCAACCCACACTCAAGACAACTATCACACAAAATCTTGACCGTCTTTGAGACCAGAACCAGCATGTACATTTCCTACTGATGCAAAGCAAGTGAAGAAACCGGACAATGAGTTTGTTTCCACCTCCACACACCCTCACAGTGGAAATTGTTATGATAATGAATAAGGTTTGGGAAAGCCTGAGATTGGACCAAAAAGCATTTGTTTGCTGGGGGGGCATCCGTAGGTGTTTAGGTCACACATGCACACCATGCTTAAGGCGTGGTTTTCTTAACAGCTGGCACTTTGCTGACCTGCTTCCTTATCCACAATAGACAGAATAATAGACCTTCACTTTCATTAGTATTGTAATCATGTGGATACTATAAAAATTGGGGTATGAATATAATAAAGTTCTAAACATCTGTGTTGTTGTTATTTATCTTCTTTGGATTCTCATGGTAACACAACATTTATATGTTGTCATTTTATACATTTTAATTTAATGTAATTGAATGTAATGTATACACACAGTATTGTATGTTTCACATATGCATAATCAAATTAAACCATAAAAACAAATGTTCAAAATAAGATGAACTAAGATGTAGGCAATTAGAAAACCAATTGATTTTAGCAGCTGAGGTCAAAGTTAGCCGATACCACCGATTTATGAATTCAGCTGTCCCGTTTCTTTACAAATCAAACTCCCTTTTCCAAAAACATATGCCTATGTCTTCACCAGTTCACAATATAAGCACTAACTCCACATTTCAGTAGCTCCCAAAAGAACTAAAACAGCTGAGCTCATAGACAAAAAGTGCCAGATTTTATTCTAATGAATCAGTAGAACTCAGTTTTGGAGACTGGCGCGCCACCGTTACCCTAAGAGCCCACTGCGTGGGTGTAGAACCCAGGAAGATGGATGACCATGCTCCCAAAGTGTGATTGGTATTGCCCATGTCACCACCAAGGAACAAAGACATGAGGCAGCAGGATGGATTGCATGGGGGTGTTGATCATTAGGTGTAAAATTGACAAAGAACCACTAAAAAATCTACGTAACTGCCTGCGTGTCCTGCTTTTCTCATCTCAGCAGTATCTGACACTGGTGCCCATGTAGATTAAGTGCTTTATGCTCATGAATTTCACTATTTGCTTGTATTAGATGCAAAAGTTTGCATTTTCTTAGCAATAAAAAAACAAACTAATTCATAGTCTTTTTCATAAATGACAATGAAAATAAATAGAGTGAAGATGTTTCAAGTTTTGGGGGATACTTTATCTAGTGAAATGAATTGTGGCATGTCTGTGAGTTTTACGCATTACAACCCACATTACCAGATCTAGTACCGATTATCTACCTTTATAAAGGGTTAAAACATAGAATACATGTTCTACTTTCCTATTATTTATTAACCAGTTCAATAGCGTCTTGTACTTTGGATAGAGTTCTTATTTAGCATGTAGGTATTTTGATATTGTATGTCTTCTGATTACGGAGTTCCTGGCCTTGACATACTTTCATCCATCTTAAATACGTACTCTATCATTGTCATGAATCACACATCAATCTATCTAACCCCACGTAGATGTTCCTCTCTCTCAACACAGCTATTAACCAGAATTAAGGATTGATCCAGGGACTTTGGAGCTGCCTGGCACCAACCCAATCTGTCCCCAAGGCCACAAATAACATTTGCAATACAGTTTAAACCAGCATAGACATTTTGGGGTAAAGGAATTATTAAACCCACAATTTTCCACATGCATAGTTTGTTTTATATATAAAAAAAATGCTTTTATATATTTTCATTTATTATTTGGTAGAATGTACCTAAATACCCTGTATTAATGTTCATTTAGTTCACTAAACAGCAGATGGCGCTACACGCCAAAAAGTAAGGAATTGTTTTAACAATGGGTGATATTTCTCTCCGAGTAAAAATTACTTAAATTTCTGAAATTACTTAAAAACTACGGTGGCCGAGACGTGCAAAACAAACATACATTTTGGAGCACAACATTGCAAAGGCAAAAACAAATGTACATTTTATACTTAATACAAAATTACAAAAAAAAATTACAAAAGACAACAAATTTCACTTTTTTGAAGTTGCAAAAACTAATTTCAGGAACACCTTTTTACAGCTTGGGCAACCCTTGCTGTGGTCTTTAAAATTTATCAAAGCATAAAATAAGTTTCTTGCTTCATCTGTAACTTCATTTATTTTCTCTATTCAACAGGCTACTCCAAGTGATTGTGACCAACAATAAAATTACTACATTTACCATCTGACAACTAGCCCACTAATTTAAGTTTAATATGTATATTTTCACATGAACTCACCTCAACATGTAGTCAGATGTGAAACGACCTTTGTCTTTCTGGAAGGCCTGGCCTCCTCTTTCCCTGTCTCTACCACGACGCTCCTCTCACCCACTGCTGGTCATCCTACATTTTAACTGGAGACAGATTTGGACTGCAAGCAGGCCATTCAATTTACAGACGCATGTCTATTTCCTCTTGTATTTTAGTACAATAAAGATTAAAGACAATGATTCTTTTTTCAAATGTATTTTGCAAAATGTCCCAACGTTTGTGTACATGCACTTTTATTAATAAAAAAAAACTTTGGGAGGAGGCAGAAAATGTTTAAAAGTTTAACAGATTTGGCGATTGGTTTGACACCCAGGTTCCTGCTTTATTATTTACAAGGTATATTCAACAAAGCCCCTGAGCAAGACCAATACCTCTCAATTGTAAGTCACTTTGGATGAAAACATCTGTAATGTAAAAGCAATTTTTTATACTTGTGTCTCAATTACTGATAAATTCACAAAACGGATTTCATGTTTTAAATGAACTGTCTCAAATGTCATGGTCACTTAGGAAACATACATAAACTGATGTGATTAGTTAAAGAAGCTCACTAACAGTACTTTTCAGAACAGATGGTTATGTTCTTCAAAGATGACCTGCCTATATTTCAGAATGAAAACACCCCTATACATACCGCTAAAATTATTCAACATCAAAAGCCTCCCATGACCTCAACATTCTGGAGAGTTGGTAGAATAGATCTTACTTTGTCCTTTAAAAACTGAAATAATAGGATCTCTGGAAATAACGTTAAACTTGAATAAGCATTCCAAAAAAGCATTAAAGCTTCTCTGGAGGCAAAGAATAGCGTTCCTATAAGCTCTATGAAATGAAGTTACCTGTTCATATTTACTGAATATTTGCACTAAACACATGCAATTTCTATCTGAAATAAAGAATCATTTGTTGAGCAATGTGAAGTATCTGACCAGGGGCTCCTTGAGAACGAACACACACACACACACACACACACACACACACAATGCACTTCAGACAATTTTAGTAGCGCCAACTGCTCAGAATGCATGTTTTTGGAGAACCCAGAGGAAACCCACATGCACAGAGGGAGAACATACAACCTCCACACAAAGAACCCTGGCCACTTAGCTGGGAACTATAACTAGTGTTATCCACCGTGCCATCAAGCACCCAAAATGTTGCAAACAACAAATGTCTGACATTAAATATGAACATTAAAACAAATAAAACCTAATACTCCAGCAGATTACTCTTTCCTCTCATTCAAACATTATTTATTTAGAGGTAAATAAGTCAAAGAGAAGTTTAATAACCTTCAATCCAAAAAAAACATTTTTTGTTTAAAATGTAAGTAGTTGCCTCCTACTGTAGCCTCCTGTGTTTAATAAATCTTTCTTGAATATAAAACTGTCGGTCTCTGGCTAAAATAATAAATCTTTTCTGATCAGAGGCACCTTGGAATAGGTCATGCTGGCAAAGATGCACATAAATTGTCTGTTTATTCATTCATTGAGCAGGTACCACATTGAAGGCGAAACAATGTTTCTGATTGATTCCATTTTAATGGACATTGTAAAACATTTCTTCAGCTTCAATGTACATACAGTAGCAAACAACACATACAGCAAATAAAGCACACCATATAGAAAGATCATAATATATTATATATGTATATTCTGCTTATTTACATATTATACTTCAGTTGAAAAAATGTAAAGTTTAACAAACATACACTGTATTTTTTGTTTTCCTTTTGCACAGTGATTACCAGCCAGAATGGTTAATAATTTAATATCACCTATAAACATGAACAATAAAAGCTAACGGCTTGGTGTTGGCTGAAGGAATGGAATGCTCCTATGATTGTGTTAGCCTAGCTGCTCTCCTAAACCTTTGCAGACAGTGCAGTTAACAGCTTCCTTAGAGCACCATCTTCTGAAAGTAATACATTTGTAGTTTTTTAACCCACTGTAGCACAGCATTGAACAGCTGCATTGTGTTGGGCTAAACAATTTACCTCCTTGTTCATCTCCTTTTTTTCTAATCTTGCCCTTGTCCGGAGAGGATGAAACCAGAATGAGGTTGAAAACTGGGGAATGGGGAGTTCAAATAATTAAAACATACTGACATGTTGTGAGCTGAAGTCATGGGTCCTTGCATGGAAGTAAAAGGGGTGAAGCAGCAGCTTTGGTCTTATAAAAGTGTTTCCCACATGTAATGCTATAGAAAAATCTGATCTGGAGAAACAAACTGTCAACACTCTTCCTCCTTTATGTCAGCTGTGCTCTGCTCCTTTAAGTGTTGACTCAGTGCAGCCACAGCATCCTTTACTGAGTGGTAGAAGATGTTTTTTACCTGAACAGATCAAATAAAAATGACAGATATTACTGATGATCAACGAGTGAGCTGCTGATGTCCAATACTTTTTATGTTGTTGCATATTGCACAAACTTATCATTTTGGTAATATGAGGGTTAATGTGATTGATGATGATAACGCATGAAGAGGTCAAACATTTTCTTTGACGGCACATTATGAGCATTGGAAATAAATGACTGCTTACATGAAAAGATCTGAAAATGTACAACAACAATGAATTAATCATTAACCAATCAAAGCCGAGATTCTAGCTAAGAGAATAGGGTAACTTGTAAGTTACTTCGGGTAAGCAAACAGTTTAACCTAAAAATAAAAAAGTAATAATATAAAAAAGATCCTATTGTAGTGTAAAATATAAGGAATCTTCAAAATGTTTCTACGTTTATATATATTGGTTTATTAAAAATTGTGAGGATGGAAAGTGGCCGTGTCTATGAGAGCTTGTTTGCTGGATTCATCTGATCTTTATATTATCTCCACTTTTTTGGACACTCAAAGAAGCTTTAAGGGGTTGAAAAGCAGTGGTGCATCAGTGGGTACACACTAAACCTAACACATTTTTGCAAATGGCAAAATGCACCAAAAAGGTAGCTGACCATGATGAACGATTTGATTTTTAGACAAGCTAATCGATATTGAGTGCTTGAAGTGAACATACTGTTTCACAGTACAAACACTTCTACATTTTATCCTTTGGAAAACTGACTTTTTCTTTTTCCTCTGCACTCGCCACATCAGACTCTGAGAGTTTTATAATGACTGTATATAACTGCATTATTCAGAGAGCACTTTGTGATGCTCACTTGTTGCTGTGCCCTCAGTAAATGTCAATTAACATTAACGTTAGTCTAAGTAACAGCAATCCCGAATAGAATACTTTCATACTAGCTACAATACATGCCAATATGTGTATACGGGGAGTACTGGCACTGTCTATTTTTGATCAATAAATGTTAATGTCAAATTAACCTGCATTTGGATAAATAACTAATGTCCTATAGTAATGACTATTATAGCTAACTGAATAAATGTTTTGAAACATAATGTGTATATACACATACATTCTATATTATAAACATATAATTGTCATCCAATTAATTTAAAAATGAAGAGCTCTTTGTATGAATATGATTTAGATAAAGAGATGAATTGCGAATGGCAGCGAGAGTGTGATAATACCTGTAATGTGTGATTTGATATTACCTGTAATTTGTCCTCATAGTTGACCTGTTCTTTAAGAGGGCGGAGTTCCTGGGTCAAGTAATAAGAGTTGTGGGCGTGTTCAGGGGACACAAAGTCCACATTCACCTGAATGCAACTGTTCAAATTAATTACCTATGAATACAAAATACTGATTATTTGAAGCACATTCACAACTTTCCAAAATGACTACCTGGATGAATATATGTTGATTTGATAGTGGTTATTTATAGTACATGTGTTGAATGCATTTACATTTATCAACAATTAGCTGACTTCCAGTAAAACTAAATCCATTGTAAGCCGTGGAGGATTGAGGGCCTTAACTCTAGGGTCCAACAGCGGCAACGTGGCAGATTAGGGCTGCAACCACTGACCTTCCAATGAACAGCTAACACTGTAGTTCAGGAAATATGGGCAGCATAAACACCGAGCCATATCCTTATGGTCAAATGACTGGGTTGACACATATAAATGGTGTAACAACAGACAGTGGTCAAAGGAGAAACAAGTCACAAACCACCAACAGGTGATTCAGTGATGGCGGAGGACTCGAAGGCTATGACATCTGGTGCCTAGCAATAGAAGGGCTATTGTGGTTTAAAGGGTTGCACAGAGGCTAAGGAGGTAGCACTGCTGCCTCACAGCAAGAAAGTCCTGGGTTTGAACTCCAGGTGGGATATTCCGGGTCCTTTAATGTTCTCTCTGTTTCTGTGTGGGTTTAATCTGGGTGCTTCAGGTCATAAATCTGTCAATTTTCTGAGGAATGTGTTGTCTGGATTTTAATATTAACAAAAATGTAAACAATATTGGTTATGGTATGAGGCTTTTGCAGTCAATGTTTACACACACACACACACATCCCAAAGACCTATATTTTTTGGCTTGAAGGCTGCTGTGACAAAGATAGTGTGACAGACCTGGTGCAGAGCTCCAGCTGGAATAATTACAGCATCACCATAGAACTGCAGCAGCGTGCGGCATTCCACGCCATATTCCTCCAGTAACCTTTGCCTCAGCTTTGGGCTCAAGTACCAGTTATTTTCGCGAAGAGGATCTGACTCAGTATCTGATTCTGCCTCCGAGTCACTCTCAAGATTTGCCTCACAACGCTCAGATGATACCTACAAACATGCACTGCAGTTAAGTAATGTCATCTATATACACTCATGCATGCAGTAGTATGTAATTATTCTAAAAGATTATATTTACATCAGATCAAATGCAATAAAAATAAGTTTATCAGGACCTTAGAGAAGACCAGAGCACATAAAGGGTCTAAAGCTTTCTCACAGCAGACATACACAGTAGGTTTGGAATTAGTAGAAGCTTTCACAAGACGTGCCATACCATTTGAAGAAATTCCTGGATTTTATGAAGATCTTTACTCAGGTAAATGTGCCACAGTGCTCCTGGGCTTTCACTCATATTTTTTAGCCTTTTCTTCGCACTTTCATCCAAAGCTTCCCTCTCTAAGAGCTTCAACACTTCTGAAAGAACATCACACTTTCAGTTTAAAATTAATTGGAAATTAGAGACACCACAGATTTTGAGATAGCTTTAAATACTCCTGAGCTGAGGTATGTTTTAAATAAAAACTAACTTATTGGAACAATTGTGGTCACATGTATCTTAAAGCCTGTAGATGGAGGATCATGAATGTTGTAAAGCTATATGGTTTCTCGGTAAATAAAGGTGCATATTTTTTGTATGTTATTTTGTTAGTAAACTGTATTTTTCAAGGTTGAACCTGTCAAATGTAGGGAAAGAAAGAAGAGTTTCCAATTTTTCTGAGTTATGGGGAAATTACAAGGTTCTTCCATGTTAGCATTAGGTTGCACTTGTGTTCATCTATCTTCATCAGTAGTTGAAACATTTTGATCTACAGGAGAGACAAAGCCTTAGCTGTGCTAAAGAGATTAATTTATTATTATGGTCAAATGATCAAACCAGTTCAGATCAACATTATAACACATTAAGGACCAGATGTTCATTCAACAACCATGGACTAACCTGCTCTGGAGAGAGCTCCACTGCCCTCGGCTACACCCACATAGACTAGAATACTCATAGTGTCTGAGATTTCAACATGCAGATTGCTGGTTCCAAAGTCCTGTTCTGGACAGGATGTCACACCTGTAAACCCACAAACCCAGACAAACACACCCATACACAGGACAATTAAAAATGCATATCAGCTTGGTTACTAGAAAAGATGTGAAAAAAGTGTAAGATATACTTGAAAGTGATTAACTAGGGGAATACCATGAGCACAGCAGAGACGAGGACCTAGATCAGGCCGGATAAAAAATGAAGGCAGGCGAGAGGCCAAGTTGAGGGCACCATCTGGACCAGTGTATTCGGGAATGGGCAACGACTTCATCACGTCATCATACCTAACAAGGGTGTGATTATTAACAGCAATTACTTCAGCACAACGTATTTAGCAGATCTGAGGCATGTTACACCACTAACCTGGATGGCATCAGAGCTAGAAACTCTTCTCCTGATGGCCAGTCCTTCAGTCTGTACACTGCTGAGTCACCTTTAGCACATTTGGGTCGCTCTGATTAAAAATGAAACAAACCAAAACCATCAAACAATTATGTTTTAAATCAATACATGTTTAATACATTAAATAACCCTGTCACAACTTATTTTAGACACATCTGGACTGCTGAAATACAAGACAGCCATGGTCTAAATAATAGATAATAAATAAAATGAGACTTCAAATGAACACCCACTTGACACATCCTCAAAGCTATCCCAAAACTCCTTGACGCAGGTGTTTGTGATGTTCCCATCACGGCAGTTGTAGAGGTCACTGTGAAGGGATGAAAACTCTTTGCTGAAGTCTTCTGGCTTCCAGAGACTGCTGTTTAGACTATTGTGCAACCCAGAGACCAGCACTGGCTGCAGAACACATTAACAACAATCCGCATATAACACTAATCACTCGTTTAGTTCTTCTACTACATTTTTAGTAATATTTAAAAAAGATGAAAACTTGCACAATACATCTGAGCATGTTGTGACTGTTAATAAACAATAAAATATTCTTAACCCTAAATCTGTATGTATTTGATCCTTTATTAAAACAATTAGTGCAAATGTTCCTAATCCTTCATATTTACACAGAGATTAATCCTCAGGGTCTTTTCTGGACCACAAACCTGTTCTTGTGTCCAGTTCTCTTTGAACAGTCGTTGGTTGCCTAGGTGATGATGATCTTTAAGCCAGAGCAGCCGGTGGTTGCCTATCCATTCGTGAGGGACACTGGTATGTGGGTCAGCCAATGGGATTCGAGCTAGCTTCACCTCTTCTGGTCCCACCTCCAACCCCTTCTCTGTTTGCAAATCTAGTTTTATCCCCAGTTTGGTCATTTTAGTGGCTGGAATCTTGTTCTCCACTACAGAAGCAATAATGTCATCCAGGAGGTTGGGGATGTGAGCATTTTGAGCAGTCTAAAAGATAAAGTACAAATACAGATCTGTGAGCAATTATTCAATTTTAAACAAGTGATAACTGTAACTGACTTGTATGAAATTCTCATTATAAAAACTTTATGCCTCGACCAAAAGCATCATGCAAGCATGGTATTCAAACCAACCAAAAAGAATCTGTTTCACTAGTGGTCCTACTACACAATGGACAGACGAGTAAGAAATAAAACTGAGCCACTGTTCTCTATTACAGAAAACCAGAGGAAATAACACCAAAAAATGGTGTTTTCTCAAAATACTTTAGAATTCTTAAACATGTTTTGTGTGCTTTGCTCTATTCAAACTAAAATATAATAAACAGTAAAAGAACCATTTTATCTACAGGTTAGCTTATTATGGTTATGCTTTATTGCTGTTATGTTTAATACACCATAGCCTACAAACAAAAATAACATTTCCATGACATTAGCGTGAATCTGAAGGACAAAAAGTGAAAATGTCAAAAATAACTATGTCTGCCATAACCAACTCAATTTATGCGTGCCATATATGGATTGTTTATATACTCTAGCATGAAAATATGTATCATGCATTGTTTTAAAGTGTAATTAAATTTTTGAACTGTCGTTTTTGTATTACACATCGGCCACTTTATCAGGAAAGGCTATTTTAATAGACATTGAATAAATCGCTACACAAAAAGCAGCTTGTGACATAGAACTAGAAACAGGATGAAAATGCTAGACCTGATCAGCATTATGGTAAACTGGTGCAAAAGCTATTCCGGGACCAGTTGAGCCAAGTCTCAGTTTCCCAGCTGTGGAGGTCAGCAGGTCTCGCAAGGTGGAGCCTTGTTCTGGACTGTTGGATTTCCTGCTGAGAATCTCCAACTCATCACTCTGTAATTTTCCTAGAGCATACAAACACACACACACACACACACACACACACACACACACACACACACACACACACACACACACACAGTGAAGCACATCATAGCAGAATCAAAACTTCCTTGTATTAAATCACAAATATGATGATGAATATGCCTGATTACAGAATTCTGTCATTAGTGTGCACCTCTGTGTCCCAGCCGGTCACAATGGCATGCCCCCTGATGATCTCTATGCCAGGTGGGCCCTTTACACTAAAGTATTGTTTACAGAACTATATTTTACTTAGCTTTTACGTTAAATATAATCTAACTTGTAACAATGTTTGTCTTTATGAGTGGCTGATGTAACCTGCAGTAAATATTACTCACCTTTATTGTCTGTGGAATTCTTGTCAATTGTGTCCTGTGTGCTCTTTTGTGGATTTGGGACCTGTGCAGAACTTTTCTGCCTTTTTAGGTTATATGGTGCCCTCTCTGAAAGCTAATGAAACATCACAGCAACCTGATTATTTTTCTCAGTGAAACACATGGGATCTCATTCTATTTAATTTACAAAGACAATTCAATTAAAGTCAATATCGGTAAGAGCTTGACCAGCAAAGATTAGTAGAATGTATTACCTGTGACAGATCATTACACATAGGCGGTCTGGACAGGAAGGGAGTGTTACCATAGCAGAAGCACTGAGAAGGAATGCCATACTCCCTTCTAATCGAATGCATTGACCTCTGCAGCTCAGCCAATACTAAAGGACACACAGCACAACAGAATTGACATCCCCCAAATGCATTATTAAAACAATGACCAAGTATGTACTGAAGGTCAAACCATGCTGCACCAGTACTCACTTGTCTCTGGGACTATTTGAGTAGACATGAGGGTCTTAATGTCATGTGGCTGATTTTTCACACACCTTGCCCATCGATACAGCTCCTTATCTAAAACAAAAAAAAATTATAAGAAATTAATAGCAAGCATATTGAGGTATAAAGAAACTATACGTCCTTTTTGTATTCTCTAACTGTACACTTACCTTTAGCACTTCTCTTCTCACGAGCTCTGTAGCAGTCCATGCAGACCACAAAGCCACATTTGTGACAGGCCCAGTGCATGTTAAACAGTGTAGCCTCACATGCATCACACATCTCCCTCACACCTCGCACTGCCCGCTTCCACATCACCTGGGCTACACACACAACACAGAGGAGAGGCATTGAAAGGCTGTTGCAGATGGAATTAGAGAGAAATACATTACTGGTCTATTTACTTGTATTATCTATTAATACAACAAAATAGTAATAATAATTATTATTATAATAATACAATATGTATTATTGTTTTATATATTATTA
>JAYDZF010000009.1:9138280-9148744 GCA_034509105.1 Microcambeva barbata | reverse complement strand
ATCATGAACCTGTAGAAAAACATTCAAATATATGTATTAAGAAACCCAAATGAATATGGACAAATATACACACTGTGTGCTGTACTACATAATAACATTTCAACTTAAATACACAGAGATACGTTACAAATGATTTTTGTTGTTTACATAAAAGCGACTGAAAAAAACAACGAAAGTGTGTACATACATGCATGATTTGGCAGAATACTTTAATAGATGAATAACGTATTATTTATATTGATATTTAAACTTGATTTTACTGGTGGGACAAAAAGATTCTCATTGTTATTAAGAAACAATTAATAGTATTAATATAAAATCATTTGGGATTTGATCCTCTGTATTCAGGCCCCCCCACCCCCACTGAGTTTGGTTAAATGGAAATGAGAGCACGAATAGCGTGATCTTGAAGGTTCTAAATATTTCAGATTGCATAAGTGTCAAAATGGAGCAGTAATGTGAGAATGATTTAATAAGTAAAGCCAGGTGTTGTTATTTCTACTGGCTGTTCTGATTTTAAGACGTCTTACCAGTTCCTGAAACTCCCCAAATACATTTCCATCCAGTAAACGGAACTTGCCTCCTTTTTCTGACTCGACCACAGCGGCGGAGTGTGTAAACGCCTGCACCATCTACACACACACATTTATTACAATATAAAAAACCTTAACTGATTGTTTAAGCTGTAATACCTGACAGCTCTTAAGTATAACAGAATATAAACATGAGTTACCTCTCGGTTGAGGAACACTCTGTAAAGCTCATCCGGGGAAGTAAGGAACGTGTCGGTCAGAGAGAACTTGCAGGTGGGAATCTTGACTCCTGTGCAGGGAGGAGGTGCTGTGCCACTGGACCCAATCTGAACATTTCATTTAAATCAGATCATATAATCCAACTACACAATCTCAAATTATTCATCATTTCTATGATTCTTTATGTTTGCTAGTAAAAGGAACTCGCGTGTAGACATGAATTCATTTTAATACTTACTTGAGTCTTGTCCTTTTTGACATTTGCTTGAGCCATTGGCTGTTTGGTCACTCCGTTGGCGGTGGGTAGGATCATACCCTGTGTAAACTCTGTAACAGAATACAAATAAAAGCTTATCAAAAAATTTGCATCAAAATATAAAATGTAAGATTACTTCCAGAAAGCTCTCTACATGGACAGCATTTGAATTCATCCAACGCTCCTGAGAAGAAGGCTGTCTGAAATCTTAAAAGCCTAATGAATGCAACATAAGGTCTCTTAAATTTGACCTGTCTTTGGGCTAGAAACATAGCAGTGGAAGCAAACTTTTCTTACCAAAAAATGTCCAAATATGCCAAACTAATGATGTACAATGTTCATTGGGTTCTTTTAATTTCAGGTTTGTCAGGGACAATTTAACAGTTTTCAGTGCACAAAGGTTGACGGTAATTTACATGCTAGTTGCACCACATGATCCTATAGGACTGAAGGACCTGAAGCCTACTGTGTTAGTTTAGTAAGCAAACACTGATGCAGTTGCTGCCACAGTAGTGTGTCGGATTAACCTTTTAAATAATATAAACAACAATGTTAATTGTTTTTAGTACAGAGAAACATCAGTTAGTGCACAATTGTTGGCACTGTGAGATGAGAGGGTAAAAATATATATATATACAGCCACTATTAGACTCTTGAGCAGGGACATGCAGAAAAAGGTGTACATGTAAACATGACAAGAGACATTCCATCTAGGCTACATTATCCTTACTACTACTGATGCTGCATCCGGATCTCAATGTGACTAATTATTGACCTCTAGTGGTTTGACTTTGTTACTGCAGTGTAAACATTTTCACTAATGTAGGGGTGTTTTAAAATATGAGTTTGTGCGAATTAAATGTAATATACAACAACTAATTAATGAAGATTTCATGTAAAAAATAAACAAATATTAACATAAAGTTTTAACACTCATTTAACACTTCTTAAAGCTGTTTGCAATAGTTCTGCTGAATCTGAAGAACCTGATGATATAACTGATCCGTCATTGTTCATTGAACAAAAATTAACATCAATAAAGCCGATTGCAAATAGACTTGGAGGAAAAAGAAATGCTGACCTGATTTTAGAAGCTCAACGTAGCTGTTCAGTGCCTCACGGATTTGATTTGCTCCTTCCTTCCTCATGAGAGTAAAAAGCGGCGTGTCAGGCTCATCTTTACAAAGAGTCACGTTGATCTGTCACCCAAACAAAACAATAGAAAAATGTATTTTATTTTTAACTACTTGAATAAACAATTCATCAAATAGATCTGTAGTATTGGGGTACTCACATCAAGGTCTTCCATCTCGTTTTCGTCTGAAAGATTGGGAATTTCGACATTTCCTTTGTATTTGATTCCTGATTTTGAGACTCCTAAAAACATAATTAAAATGTCAATAATTCTACCACAAAATCTAACAGACAGCTGAGTTTAAGCTAATTTGTGCTTGCATTATTATTATTATTCAAGCTGTTCCAACTAGAGGTCGCCAGAACAGATTGTGATTCATGATATTGATTTGGCATAATTTTATGCCAGATGCCCTTCCTGACACAACCCTCCCTTGTTAACCAGCCTTAGAAACAGTACTACAATGCACTGGTTCATGCATCCTACTGGCTAAGCACCTATTGGACAATTTAGCATATCAAATTAACCTGACTGCATGTTTTTGGACTGTTGGAGGAAACCCATGCAGACAGAGAGAACATGCAAACTCCAAACTGGATGTTTCACAATTGAAATAAATTATGTATCTTAAATATTTACTGTCACAACATTCATTGCTTTCAACATATTGTCAATAAATATTAACACCTTTAATTTTCCACATGTTATCAGTGACTGCTCTGGGCTTGTTCTGTGCTTCTTTTTTTTAATGTAGGGTGAGGCTGTGAGACAGTTCATGGTTCATTTTCAATAACCAGATTTGATCTCCATTTGTCTTCTTTGAAGCCACTACAGAAAAACCTCTGATAAACAAGTTACTGCACCCTCCCCACCCTCAATCGCCCCCAATATCTCTATGGGAAACGCAAAAAAGCTGGCACAAATTCGTTATAAATACCTAATTATTAGAAACCTTTTAATCAAACTTGATCATTTGTAACGTTTACTGGAAGCATTAAGATTTTACTACACACTTGGCTTCCTGAGCATCCTGATCTTACCATTCCACTGGGCCTTTACATTCCACTCGTAGAAGAATATAAGCTTCCCTTTCCGATTGTTGATGGAAGCTTCGCCTTCTACGCTGCTGACCTCTGTGATCTCACACCTGCCGTCATCATTCTCTACGTTTAACCCCACCATAAGCTCTTTTAATTTCTCCGAAGACCAGTTTGTAGCATCTCTTTCCGTCCTACCAGGAAAAAATATATTATTTGCTGCTTTTAATCAAACCTATAGAGTGAATGTATACCTTAATACGTTTAAACCGACAGTTTTCTATACATTAACACAAAAATAAAGCACAATTTAAATACTGAAAACATTTACGTGGGTAAAAATCTTTCCAACTATGTCAAACCTAAAACCAACCTAACTTTACACTTGGTAGTCGAAAGCATCCTGTACCTGACAATATTAAACAGACATTTCTTCTCTATGCTGGATTTATATAGTTGCGTATGTAGTAGTGTTTGTAGCTCTGTTAAACATTAAACGAACACATCTGTTGGTTTGAATGTAAATGATAAAATTTAAATAATACATTTAATTTGATGTAAACAACCAGATTTATGCTGCAAACGTTGCGACGGAGAAGACTTCTTATAGTTCGGTGAAGTATGGCGTCATATTTACTGTCTTATGGTAACAGAACCGGTCAAAAGGGGGACAAATGGTTCGCTTATTTACCGTAAAAGCACAGCACCGTGTGCCTTATTCCTATTGTTAACACATTGTTATTAGACACGTTAGACAATGTTACCAGAATTGCCATCTAAAATGACTCCTAACATGAGCACCCCTGGTACTTTACATTCACATTTCGACGTTGTTTCCAAGGCGACTAACAGTATAGTGGAAGGTGAAGAGCCTTGCTCAAGGGCCCAGCATTAGCACCTAGCAGTATTGGGTCTTGATCAGGTGACCTTTCGACTATTACTCCAGTACCTCAGCCGCCTGCTTACAGCTATTCTATTAAATTGACTATTCCTTTATGAAGACTGGCAGCTTAAAAGCTATTTGCTAAAGCAACTGCTGAATAAAGACACGTGTGGTAAACACACATAGGCACCGCTATAAAACATCATATTAACAGATTTGCTGATAATATACAGCTGACAGCTACCTTTTAAAAATCGAAATAATTACGTTTGCCGGTTGATGATAAAGCAGTTAGCTAACACGGCTAACAGTAGCTCCACGCCGGCTTGGCTGGATCTCTCTACTTACCAATGCCAATTATTCACATTAGTCGCATCCGCTCGCTCTTCAACAATCCACCGAGGATCTCCTTCTCCCCATTTAGCCATTGTAATTAAGATGGATTCAAACCGTATTGCTAGATATGATAGTGGAGGGACGAGCAGCGCTCCGCCGGCTACACACTTCTGGAACTCTCCTCACACCAACCTCCGGTTTTGGTGCTCGTAGAAATTACTGGAAACGGAATTGCGCGTCACAGTGAAAAGGCTCCGTGTGCACAGCGCGGCGACAATCACAGATTGACGTTCCTGTGTCCAGTTTGAAATGAATGTATTTTATTCACATATTTATTTTATAACAGAAAAAAAGAAGAAAAAAAAACATTTAGATAACAGCAAGCCAGTCTTCTATTTTGTAAAATACACATAAAGATTGAAAGACAAGCATTATGTGATGTTGATTTTGAGCTTTGTCAGTTCTGGTTTAACACCGTTGAATCTTAACCCGTAAATTAAGAACGTACCTCGAACTCAATGTGCTTGGCTCGTACACCATTCACAGAGTTCTTGCTCTTCTGATTTATGTCTTTACACAGAAAAGCTGCACCCAATATAACATAACTCTAAAATAACTTTTTTTTAATTTGAACAATTCAAGATTATATGGTAAATTGGCTACTTTATGGTACTACTTTAAAACTTCATTGTAATGTAGTTGGCAGTTCCATTATGAACTTCCACACTAGTACCATTCATTATTTTACATTTTAATTATAAAATACCTTCATAATAAAACGGAATTATTCACAGTTCTATTATGAATTGATGTTAATTTCCAATTCATTTTCTACTGTAAAACAGTACAACTAAGTGATTTCTGAACTGTAGCTACCATATATGATTTTAAACTAACACTTTGAAAATAGCATATTTAACACAACAATTTAGGAGCATAGAGGTAAGCTATAGGCCCACCAGCATTGTGAACAGGGTTTGAATCCCCAGGCAGGTATTTGAGCTCAAATATAATTTTCTGTGTGACATATTTGTATAATAAACAGAGTCCAACAAAATTGGTACTAATTATTTTCCATGTTTTACTGTAGGTATTTTAACAGCATGTAGTTGTAGAGTTTGTGAAATACTACAAAGGGCTTAAATGTGTTACCTAAAGGATGTACTATTGTGGTTTTGGTTAGAGGAAGTTTGTTGAAATGTGCTCGCGTTTTTGCTAGTCTTCAATATGAAAAGACGGTAGACTAACCACAGCACATGCTTCACTACGGTAAGTATTATTTTACAGTCTTACAGTCAGAACATTGAGAAAGAAAAATAAATGTATCATAACATATCTATAATTATCAAATTACATCATTTATTTATCATAGCCTCAGATTTTACTGACAGAGAAATAAAATGTGGTCTGCCCTGGTTGTATAAATGCTATTTAAGTTATGTCAGTAATAATCAAGCAATATGTGCCATATCTTCTCTAATTAACATGGGTTTATACTTGCTTAATTCCTGCTCACTCAAGAACTCTAGAAGCTCTGGTCATAAAAATGATTTACTATGTACATACAGAGGAGGAAATAAATATTTGATCCCTTGCTGATTTTGTACGTTTGCACACTGACAAAAATATGTTTACAATTTTAAAGGTAGGTTTATTTTAACAGCGAGAGATAAAATATCAAAAAAAAAATTGCATTGTATAAAATATATAAATTATCAACTAATCAGAATCAGAATCAGGCTTTATTGGCCAAGTATGCTTACACATACAATGAATTTGACTTTGGTTACAGTAGCTCACAGTGCACAAAAAAAAAACAGGCAACATTACACAGTGACAGGCATCCTAGACACACATACACACACACACACACACACACACACACACACATACCTGTAAACTTTACACGGTCAGAATTGTAAATCAACTCCTTACCTGCATTAAAGACATCCGTCTTAAATTGTCACCTGTATATAAGAAACCTCTCCACAGATCAAATTAATCAGACTCTAAACCTCTACAACATGGGCAAGAGCAAGCAGCTTTCTTTATAGATCATAGACCTGCACAAGCCTGGAATGGGCTACAAAACCATAAGTTAAACCTGGGGCGAGAATGAGAAATGGAAAAAAATGGAAGAAAAACAAAATGACGTTCAATCAACCTAGATCTGGGGCTCAATAAAAAATCTCACCTTGTGTGGTATCCTTGATCATAAGGAAGGTGAGAAATCAGCCTAAAACTACACAAAGGGGACTTTGTTATTGATCTTAAGGCAGCTGGGACCACAGTCACTAAGAAAACCATTGGTAACACATAACCCCGTAATGGATTAAAATCCTGCAAGGTCCCCCTGCTCAAGGCAGTTGTGCAAGCCCTTCTGTATTTTGCCAATGAACAACTGGATGATTCTTAGGGTGATTCTTAAGGTGCTGTGGTCATATGAGACAAAAAAATTGTTATAATGCACAATGTTTATCCATAGCTTAAACTATTTTTCTTCATAAAAACAATAAATCTCCTTTAATTTTTTGTTAAATAATTAACAGTTTGTTCAGGGATGCTGTTCCACAATTCTACTTTACCTTAATAAAACTGTAAATTAAAATTAAAAAAGGTAAATTTATTAAGGCATTCATTAGCAATATTTTACATAGGTATAAGTAGGCATCCCCTAACCTCTCTAGACATTTCCAAGTACACAAAGAGGAGTATGACAAGGTTGTGTGTTTTGTATAATTTTGCAGGTAAATTTAAGTATATTAAACTTTTTTTTCAGCATTATGGCTTATTACCCATAGTTAGTATTCAGAGTCTTGTAGAATTGCTAATTTGCTATCTTTATATATTAATACGACACTGAAAATAGGGGTAACATTGCTTTTATTTGATGCAGAGGCAATCACTTTCGGATAGCCCCTCTGAACCTTTGAAATTGTGCTGGATTTAATTGAAAACTTGGATATACTTGATGATGCCATAGGTCCAAAAAAGTGTCAAACCAACAAAAATAGACTCATACATCAAATAGTTTCAGCTTTAAACTCATTCACATTTTTAGAAGAAAAGTGCTATATTACAGTTGCACATTATTGCTGTTGTGACCAAATAGACTCCAAGGCCTTTGTAAATGAGTGTAGGGTATATTAACGACTATATCTTTTAAATTGAATGTCCAACAATCTCATGATCAAGTGTCCACACACTCTCAGCCATATATTGTCATGTATCACAGCTACATGATATCCTCCAACCCCAGGATACAGTTGTGTAAGCATTTCTGTGAATGTTACTAAGCCAGAGGAAATTGCGTAAGTGAGAATGTATGACGCCAAATAAAGGACATGTCCTTTTCACTTTCAACTGCAACACGTGTTTGGATAAAAGGAATGTATATAAAAGTACATTTAAGAAATTATCTCAGTTCCAAAAGCAAAACCTTATACATATTTCTTACTTTCAACAAAAGCAGAACTTTTATTTTATTTCTGTTACATTTATTACTCTTAAAAATCACACTCAAAATAAATTACAGTTTAAATAAAGTTTTTTTTACAGCACAGATTACTAATTTACTCTCTGACCTTCTGTCGTCTTCTGTCTAGGTCTCTAATGTTTAGTAACCATGGACACGCTGAATGGATCCTCTTTAATTCCTTCAAACTCAACCGAGGGCTGTATTCTTCCATTTGAAAATGGCAGAATTCCTCTCCTGGTATTGTACAGCATTGTGCTCATTGTAGGTGTACCTGCCAACATAATTACAGTCTACCATACATTTCTCCAAGTGAGGCAGAAGAATGTGTTGGGAGTTTTCCTGCTATGTCTGACTGCATGTGACCTTATGTATCTATGCACACTCCCTTTATGGGCTATCTATGTAAACACTGGCCATCGCTGGCACTTTAGCTCTCTGGCTTGCAAGCTCACAGGTTATATCTTCTTCAACAATATGTACATCAGCATCTTCCTCCTGTGCTGTGTGTCTGTGGACCGTTACCTGGCTGTGGTGTATTCGGTGGAATCCCGAGGTGTGAGGCAGAGAAAGCGGGCTGTGATAGTCAGTTTAGTGATCGTAATGGCAGTGGCACTGGGCCACATGCCAGTGTTTACTATGACGGAAGGTGAAACTGAGAACACAGAGGAGAAACGTTGCTTTGAACCGCGACACAACACACTTACATTGACTGGATTCTACTACGCTCGATTTATTGTTGGTTTTCTCATTCCTTTGTTTTTCCTGATGTTTACCAACCATGCTATACTGATGAAGGTGATGGCCAGCCATAGCTTGAGTTCAGAGCAAAAGTTTAAGGTCCGCAACCTTGCTCTGGCAGTCATACTGTTCTTTATGTTCTGCTTTGCCCCCTATCACATCATCCTTTTAATACGGGCAATCAGTTTTCATTTCACTGACACTGTAGAACAGGACTGCATCTTACAACAAACCCTCTACACACCGTATAGTATTTCTTTAGGTCTGTCCACCATCAACAGTGCTATTAACCCCATTCTGTATGTACTGGCCAGCGAGAACATCCGCAAAAGGATTCACAAATGCATCATGCTTAATTAAATGCTTAATTAAGGCACCTCTGCAGTGCATGGTGCCTTAATTAAGCAGCACAAAAATAACAGAAACCTTGACCTCTGAAACTTCTGCAAATTAACATACGACTGTTCTGTTACCCTGAAATGCAGCAAAGTTAATTCAATGATCAGTTAACGTGGCGTACACACGACTAAATCATGTAGTGAAAAACAATGAGAGTAAATAAAGCCACTTTGTTGTGTTTTTGGTCTTATTCTATTATTATTAAACTATTTTAACATATATTCTGTTAAACAACACTAGTTCTGCCTCATATTCTTATTCTAAAGTTAAATAACTAACATTAATTTTAGGAAAATGATCATAAGCAATACCTGGCACTGTGCTATTTTTAGCTAATTGAGGTGCCACCAAGGTTTAGTGTGTAGCACCGTCACCAAGAAGGTCCTTGGTTCGCTCCTCTGGTCAGGTGGTCTGTTTTCTGGAGTTTGCATGTTCTCCCTGCGCCTGCTTGGGTTTCCTCAGATTTCCACCCACAGTCCAAAAAGCTGCAGTCAGGTTAACTGGAAACACTGAATTGCCCTATAGGTTAATGTTTTGTGTGTGTTTGGGTGGCATCTACCCTCTAATGGACAGGTGGTTCTGTGTGCCTTGTGTTCATTGAAAATCTGGGATATGCTGCAGCACTTGGTTGGATACTGGATACCACTTTTGTAAAGAGTTTGGGTAAATGTTCCCCCCCCCCCACTCCAAATAGGTTTTGAATGGTTATTTTTGGTGTTACATTTCTACTTGAACATTTCTTACTCAGAAGTATTAAAATAGTCACACAGGATTAGTCACACAAATGTTTCCCTTCTTCTATAAGGACAGAATAAAAAAGTGTTCAAAAGACCTCTAAATTCATGATCACTTCCCAGCAATACAAACACTACAATGGAAATTTTAGCATGATTTGTTCTGTCTTTAAACTAACCACTGTCTGATAAGGAAATGAGGTTTGAAAGCTGAGCTTACAAGCTGTGCTTTAAAACACGTACACACTGTAACCAGCCACTTACCTTCAGATCATTTTAAATATGAAAAGTCTCAATGAAAAGTCTTAATGTTGTTCTATTATTTTACACTGTATAAACAGTTTCTTACCATTTAAAAATATTATGTAACTTTATATGAAGTAAACTTAAGATATAACATCTGGGATGCTGGTCGTTGGGCTGTCCAAGGTCTAGTTTTCTATTTCTTAAGCAAGCAAGCTTGTAAACTTTTTGCAGGGGACTTTTTTGTTGGAGTGGATTAAATCCATTTCGCCAAATGAGCTAGTGTAATTTGCTTCTACATTGTAAACTGTGACTAATGGCTTAGATGTGTCCTGTGACAGACTGGCACCCTGTCCATGTGTAAATGAATCCACAGAGAGCGTAAATATGTGGGTTCTTTATTATTAATTTAAATCATTTTTAATTTATAGCACCATAATGCCTCAAAAATGCATATTATACAACACTAGAAA
>JAYDZF010000009.1:9072635-9083086 GCA_034509105.1 Microcambeva barbata | reverse complement strand
TCTCAAGCCAACTTTACAGAATTCAAGACCAACAGATAAGAAAGCCAAAAGTGACAGTGGCAAAATATCAAAAGCTTTCAGAGGAACCAGAATTATCCGGGACCCATCCTCCTTTTGGGTACCCTGGGTGATTATTTGAATAAATAAGATCTACACAGATTATTCATAACTGCAAATTAGCTAAAACTGAACTTGAAATAGTAAAAAAATACCTGTGTAAATAATTAAAATTAGCACCAGACCCCTGAAGCCCAGAAACAGAGCCACACACCCGTAGTTCAGAACATAGACATCTAGACTGATGCATTTAATATTCTACAGACACAAAGCTGGGAAATAAACATAGGTTGTGATATGTCTGGTCAACTTCAATTTGTCAATATACATTCTTTCCTGCCTAGGGTGTCCATACGGCCATGTGTGGATGAAACAGAGATACATCTGCCTGTTTGCAGTTCATCACGATGTCTGGATAGACACCTAGCTGGCAAGGTGGATGCTTGTAACAATGATAATTAATTTGCCAGTCATTGGCTTATGAACATGTTAAAAGAAAACACTTGTATTTATCCACCACTTTCTGTGAGAGCAGCCACCATATTTCTGTGTGTGGAATATCTGGTCCTGAAATGCTAGTTAATTACTATGTTTTAGTAATTGTTCACGCTGTGAACAAGCCAAAATAGAAATAAACATCTCTGAGTGGTCGCTCCCCTTTCATTTTGAAGAGTAGGAAAAATAAATGTTATTTTTGTACTGAAGTATCCCAAAACACTCTAAGTGTGTTTGTAGAACATTCATTGGTATGGTAATTTTCTACTTCATTTGGCTGCATCACAATGATTAATTTTGTGTGCTGAAGAGAATATCCTGATTACCCACTGTTGTGCCATCCTTTTGGGGTCTTATGTCTCCGTTTGTGGGTTATGGAATTGGCCATTATACTAAGACCTGCAAGACAATTTTAACAAGTTGGAATGGTAAAGTATTTACCACTTTGCAATGTTCCGTTCATTTTCTTTAATCCCTATCCTAATTTGGGTCTGGGAGAGATGCTGGGGCTTATTCCAGCTCTTCCACAAAGTAACACCCTGGATGGGGCACCAGTCCATCGCAGGTACCTACAGGACAATTCAGTGTCTCCAATCATCCTGGTAGCATGTCTTTGGACAATGGGAGGAAACCGGAGTACACTGAGGAAATTTACATAGACACGGAGAGAACATGCAAACTCCACACAGAAAAGGTTGTAGATCGCCCCACCCAGCACTTTGCAATGTTACTTCCATTCCATGAATTCACCATTATTTCTAATTACACTTAAATCATGTTTGGGCCCTGAGGTAACCAAGCAATTAAATGTTTAAAGTTTCATTTTGTCCCATTATTTCTGCAAATGTCTCAAGGTGTGCAAAAGTACATGGTTGTCATTGTTTTTTTCATTAAAAATTCACACACACACATTCTCTATTGGGGACAAACTGCAAGCAGACCAGTGTAGTGCCCATACTCCCTTTTTCAGCAGCCATGCCTTTATAATGTGAGCAGTATGTGGTTTTGCAATGTCTTGTTAAAAATGCATTTCTGTCCCTAGAAAAGATGAAGGCAGCAAGTTTTTTGGAGAGCCAAGAGAATTTTCTCAGAATTAAAATATGTAGCACTCCTACTACATTTGGGAATTTAATTTTAATTACATTATTATTGCGACGCAATCTAAATTCTTTCATTTCTTACCAATAAGATTTCTGTCAGTTACTGTCACGGTCTAGGAGTGCCACATATGCAATTATTCCTCTGCTGTAATGAGACTCATGAAGGAAATCAATGAAATTGATTGCATAATTTTATCGAACCTTTTCACCTGCAATTTTCTTGTCGAAAAACAGTACTGCCTGTGCAATAAGCATTCGGTCTCAAAGCAAACCCTAACTAAATAAAACTCCTTTGGAATTCAGGCTAGTACACTGGCCAGCACTTAATCGTAATTAGGTGTGACAGATAAATTGGTGGATTTCCATGCTGTATTAGTAATGGATTGGCAGGAGATACAGCTACTGTATTGTTGTTCGCTAACACTTAAGAGATCAGAAAACAAGCTTCTTAATATTCTTTAGATAGACTACTGGTGCAATAGATAACTGGATT
This sequence comes from Microcambeva barbata, assembly GCA_034509105.1. Lineage (NCBI taxonomy): Eukaryota > Metazoa > Chordata > Actinopteri > Siluriformes > Trichomycteridae > Microcambeva > Microcambeva barbata. The sequence continues at coordinate 9,080,941 of JAYDZF010000009.1, read as the reverse complement.
TCTGAATCATAACAGCTTAAACATAATATCATCGCCATGTCTTTAAATAGTTAACTACTTCAGAAAGCAATAATCAGATTTCATGGCTTCAATAGGCTCATTATAGTGAGCTTGCCTCTCATGAGAGAGGCACTCAATACTAATCAATTATTGCAACTCATTGCTCATCAGACGTTCCCAACAAATCCATCCAATATGTTCATAATTCTGCTGGCATAATTTTATTACAGGTTAAAAATTTGCCCCACACCACTCCTATTCTTCATCAGTTACACTTTCTAGCTAAACTAAGTCCTTGCACGGCCTTTAACCCCATATTTACTAAAACTTTTACATATACTGCACTACCCGTATGCTCCGTATGCACTCTTAATCACAACATTACTTTCATCCTTCAACTGAAAAAAATATCAATTAAAAAAAAAATCTATTCACCTCTGTAAACAACGAATAATGTGCTATTGTAAAGCATAGTGTAAGAGAATACGAACTTCACTGAATAATTAGTTTGACATAAAGCCAATATCAAGAATCCAACTGCTTTTCTAATGTATGCTTCTTAAACATGAGGACAATATGTAGAATTAACAATACATTTAGGTGTCCTGGGGTGTTTAATGAAATCATTTAGCATTTAAATTGATTTGGCGATGCAGAAATATTTTTCCTCAGAGAGTCAGATTCAGTGGGATGGATCAGACAAAGCATTTTTGTAAGTGCAGTTTGAAGTTCCATCTTTTCTTATGGTTATGTTGTTTGCAGGTAAGATACAGAGGGCAGAACGAGCAATGGCCAATCAATTAAACAATTTGGGAGCACATCTTGCAGAATCATTGTTCAGACGAGCTTTGGATCAATAATCTTGGAATGTCAAAATCAGCATTTGATAAAGCTATCCGCCATGATCGGGTCATCTTTAGAACCTAAGGTTTACAGTCACCGGCCACCCGTGTCAACTAAAAAAGATTGCTATTGCCTCATGTGGAGTTCAATCTGCATAACAGTTCACCACATAACACTTTATACCAAACAATAAAATACTGAAACAATATGGAATGTCGTAGTTTAATCACAAAACCTGTTTCCATTCACTTTTTGCGATATTCAAAGTTTCCCACCTGGTTCAAGAGTGAAAAGAGTGAAAGAGTGAAGAGTGAAAAGTATTTTAATGCACATTTTTGGCTTTTGGATTACATTGGTGTCCGGGCACAAATTATTAAAGAGCAGTGTGAGCACAGGCCAACGGGGGAGTGGAGATGGGGAAAATCGTACTCCAGCATGTTAGAGGGAAAGTGTGCCTAGAGTGAGTTTGCCCTCAATCTAGCAATGTCCTTAAACACATTTTAATGCTATTCATGTTTTTTTTTATTTTAAAGCCTTTAGGAGTTAATGTACAAATGAATTGCACTGACCAGGCAGGTTTGTGGGTGGGATATATTATATTGTCAACAAGGAAACCATTGTGATGGCTAGATGTCAGGTCAAGTCATCACTAATGCTCTCTTGTGGGATTTTTATGGTCTGCAGTGGTCAGTATCTATCAATATTTGTCCAAAAAAGGAAGATGTTCAGACGGGGTTATGGGTGGCTAAGGACGTAAGTGTGATCCTCTCAAACAGACGAGCTACTGTAGCTCAAATTGATGAAGACGTTAATTCTGGTTCTGATGGAAATGTGTCAGAATACAAAGTGGATCACAATTGCCAACACAATATTAAGGTGGTGCAAATGTCAGGCATGATCTATGTTTTTCTGTGTCTGGGCACTGGTGTTTACCTCTATAATATTGAGATGTCAAACCATAGGAAGTGGCAAGTTATAATTTTCTGGTAAAGCAAAGGACCCTCGTTTGCTTAGCTTTAAATGATATATGAATTCCCATTTGCATAAAAAAGATCACCACCAGTGAAAAAATGCCATTGAATCTGCTCCCAGGTAATATAAAATAAAGCAACTTTATGTTTTGGTGGTGCATGAAGCTCTATTATTTATTTATATTTTGTGGCATGGTCTCCAAATTCCATATTAGTTTTGACTTATCAGTATCCATATAAATGATCATTTATTCACTTCATTGCAACTTGTGTGGACGATACGGAAAAAAGGTTCCTATATAAAAACAAGGGTCTGTCATGGTGGTTTGATAAAGTGCTTATGGCAAAGGTTACACTTCTGTGATGGCTGCAATGATGCAGAGAAATATATTGAGATTTTGAAGCAACATTTTTGCACACCATAAGATGTTTGCAGGGCGAATGGAACCAATAAATACTTTATTGCGTATTATCTTCGCAAACATTGTTTAAGTGTTGTTAGAACAAACACTAATGGAATAAAAGTCACTGCACAATTGTGTTTTTATTTACTAAAGGTCTAAACATTATACTTGTGAACAAAAACGGTGTTTTCTTTTATTCACCACGTATGTAGTATTGTTAGGATATGTAGTACATTGCAGAGTTTTCTACTGTCTGATTTTTCATTTTACAAAAGTGCCATTATAAGAATTGGCTGCACTACATTGCCTCGCTCTCTATGGGTGAATTAATAATTGTAAATGATATGATTGCCTTTGATGGTCTTGCACTATGCCACTATTATACAGTCATCCTTCATTATTATTTATGGAATAGACACAAGGTCAAAGTATCACTAATGATTAGCCAATAAATGCATTTTGAGTTTATATATTAGAGTATTAGTAAAAATCCTGTACATCTGCTTACCATTGTAACCTGAAAATGCTGTGTGTTAGAATATATGAGCTGGGAGTTCGATATGTGCATCAACTACACCTAAAACCACATATCATACCCTGCTGTTAAAGGGCAAGGTAAAGCCCTACACCTGCAAGAATAAATAATAATAATCAATGGGAGCACAGAGGCACAAATGATTGACATGTCATTTTCTCACTATTGGCAATCATCCGTGCCTTGTGAGCTTTAATTTGATGCATGTGAAATTTTTCTATAGCTCTCAACTTACCCTTTTGGGCTGTTGATAGACTTGATATTTTTTGATACCATGATATCAGACTTTTGGTTAATGATACCGGAATTTTATTCTGCAATTCACCCTGGGTTTCAGCATTCTGGGACATATTTCAGCTTGAACCCCATATATACTGACAAGCTACAGACTAGCACATGTCACTTCTCTTACTCAGACACGAGGAGGTGGTATTAACCGGTAACACTGGCCAATAGCCAGAACACAGTTTTAACACCATACATACAATACAAATTTAAAACAAGAACTATTTTCACCATACCTAATACATTATTGTGTTTTTTTATTGGACCATGCAAATAAAAAGCAAATGGTAGTCACACAGTAGTCAAACAGCTATGGTGACATCTTTATTTGTATTATTATTTATGCTATTGCTAAATAACAAGCACAAGTTATATTTCTCACACATAATTGTACATTCAGTGATCCAGCAAATGAAATAACCATGGGCAGTTTTGTTGAGCACTGATGACTGCAAGGTTCACTGCTCGAGCAAATCAAATTTTTGACTGAAAATCAATGGGAGTACACTCCATCCATGTATTGCATGAGTGTGGATGGTTCGGGTAATAAGCTCTATTTAGTCACATAAAGAATGACTCCCTAACTCATAACATTATATTGACTGTAGTGCACCAGCAGAACATCATACACATCTTTCTTATTTATGCTCAGTATCAATAGCAACAAATACAATTTAAATCTTTTGTGAAAGTTACAGACAGCTGTTATTGTAGAGACATCATGGCATAATCACCTAAAAGGTCTTTGTTTTTACAGTCATTACGCTGCTGTGAAGTGCTTCCACTAGAAATAGCCACTTGCTGTAAAACCTTCAGCCAGCATATTTTATGGTTGGTTCTCTAAATATGGCCGCCCAATCTCCGATGAGGCTGTAATCACCGCCTCCATGTTCTGTGATTATGACACTGATGTGGGCACATTTTGTGCCCGCATCAGTGCCTCACTGCTTCATTTGCCACCTCATAAAGCACGAGAACTAGATTGGGCAAGCACAAAGCTTAATGCCAGGAAGCAAAGTAAATAGCCATGACAGCTTTTTGGATGTGCAAAAGGCACTGTGTCTATAAACTATGGTTTGGGATTTTTTATTTATTAAATATTTTTTCAATAAAACAAATCTTCTGTTCAAATTTCCCAACAATGCCTTGCACGATTTTGTCGGTGCACACTGCTGCTCTACTCTCTGAATATGCCAGTTTAACCTGAAGTTTTTTTTTCTTCTTCCGAGGGCCTAAACAGTGTGCTGATTAGTCAGTCAAAGGCGGTTGCCACCAGCCATAACAATCATGAGCACCTCCAATCAGACATGGCCCACAGCACTGCACTTGACTTGCTCTTTGCCATTCTGGAATTTACTAGATTTGTGCTCATTTATATGTGAAATGATTTGAGCAAAGCCAAAAAGGCAGAGGAATGTCTATTACGCAGTCATGCCGCCCCAGTGCGCCACCTATTATCACCATGGTGACAATGTTAACTGTAGGAAATGGAATTAAATTTTAACATTGGAAGGGAAGTGGGATTGTGATTTTTATCCCTAGCAGACGCAAGGGAAAATGGCCAATCAGAAAACAAATCAGTTGTTATTTATAAAGAGTATATTGATGAAAAATCACCATGAGAAGGATAGAGGGGCAAGGATTGACAACATAAGAGGCAAGATACTGCAATTTCCCTCTGGATCGATAGTTATATCCTATCTTAAGTGAAGGGGTCATAAATATATTACTTTTGCCTCAAATTTTGTTTATTAGAATTTCAGGCCATGTTTTCACTTAAGGACAGGCAGGTGTTTCATAAGTTAAAATTTGTGTGTTAGATAAGACAGAATGTGACACAATTACTAATTCATGCAAAAACATACTAGGTGGATAGGCAACCACTTGGTGACATTTGTTTACAGCAGAGGAAGTGTGGTTCTGTCCAGCAGAAGCTCCATATATCAGAGTTTATAATCACTGAGGGAAAGCAGACAACCGTGTTCAGATGAACCCAACAATCATGTTAATTTGGGTATACTGGCATGTAGTGACCTGACCAACCCAAAAACTTTATCTACTCTTCCCAATAAGAAAATAAGTAGGACCGCATTATACCCCGCACTGAATCCCCAGAGTTGGGATATCGTCTCAGCTATGCCTGTTGGCTGGGCTAAGAAGACACATTAACAATGATTGGCCTTTTGTTCATATAAGGCTAGGATTAAGCTGGATAGTGTCCGTCTCATGACTGATGTGGTTGCACCATCTGTTTGTTGGTTTATTGCTCCATCACAGAGATGAAGAAAGACTGCATGATCGGGTGCATCCCTCCATACACGGTGCTGATTCGCATACAGGCTTGTCAAGTGTGTGCATGTTGCATACAGCTGCTGCTTACATGTCGGAGCTGAAGTAGTTTAGCTTCATTCTCCTCAATCAGAGCCATGGTCGGCATTAGGGGATTAGTGGTATGCATAGCACACAGCTTCTCAGCAGATCTGAGAGTTGACAAATGGTTTCTGACTGTAATTCATAAGCTCATCAGCAGTAATCATGTTTCTGATGTACTCAAGTGTATTGTATGATAGTGATAATACCATAACGGTAAGCAGAACAGCTTGAAGTGTAATTTATAATTTAAACATTAAATTTATCTTGCCATGCTAAAGGACAGTAATATGAAAGTATCTGAGCTTGAGCTGACTGAGTACCGTAGCTTCTGAAAACCTGAGCAGAATGCTAAATGTCACCAGTGAATTATGATGTCCGGTCCTTACAGCAAAATGTGAATTGGGGGAAAGAGTATAACTGAAAAGTAACTGCCAGTATTTGAAACAGTCCAGTGCCTGTGGGACACATTATAAACACTACTATGCATTTATCATGTTCTTTTCTGGCAGCTGCAAGCTAATTCGCTTGCATCATGACTTTTATGACCATCTGCTGCAATGAAGTTTTAATTAAAAACTACATTCTGTTACTCTAGAGTGCCAGCATTTAAAATATTTTGAAAGTAATGTAGATCAAGTAACAACACTTTCAATGGGCTAAACTTTGCTATGCATCATAGTCCGGTTATGAATAAAGCATTTGATTATTATAAATAAAATCAAAATCACATTACATTTAGAAAACACAAATTTAAAACATATTTCAGCATGAAATTAAAAGCCTGAACTATTTTCTTTTTTATTTGTTTTCCAGTTGATTCTGTCATATTGATTTGCCAGGATTTGGCTGAATGTCATTCCTGACAAAACTCTCATATTTATCAGAGTTTGGTACTTGATCTACAATGCACTGTTTTATTCATCCTAATGTTTAGATAACTAAAGGATAATTCAGTGTATTCATTTAACATCACTGTATGTTTGTAGACTATGGGGGGAAACCCTCACAGATACTGGAAGAACATGCAAAAGGACCCAGGTTCTTCAGCATGGGGATCACACCCAGGACCTTGGGCTACCCAATGAGCAACTATTCTGCTTGCCAAACAAATAAAATATATTTATATTTTTATACACTGTAAAATTGGCAAATCTTGGCCACAGGGTCATAGTCACAAACTTACCACAAATCTGAAAGCACATATTTGATATAAATGTTTTAATTAATCATACTGAGTTTGAATTAAGCACATGCACCTTTCAATCAGTAGGAATGTCCACATATGGTATGCCATATAGCATAGATCAATCCAAGAGTTTAATGTTGAAAATATAATTATAATGGGATCTTACATTGCTAGTTCGTTAACTTTTCATCTAATTCAATCTTAGACCCCAAATATTAGCCAATGCTTCCTGTGAAGAAGAAACTTAAAGCAGGATAATTAGAAATTAGCTCAGGATTCCTGGGATGCACAGTGAAAACATGAAACCATTGAGGTCTGGGGTTTATATTTTAGCAGTATTATTGGTCAGTCAGCCATCTAAAGAGGTTGTCTGATAATGCACTTGGTGTGTGTAAAAGTTATATGAAATTATTTTAACACATGAAAGCTTTTCTCTAACTGGTGGCCATTGTTTCTTAAATGACCTGCAGCCACTTGACCTCTTTGAGGATGAAGGAGGCCAGTGTCATGTACTAATCCGGTGAAAAATGCATCAATACAATGTTGTGACACTTAGAGCTCTAGATTTAGTTACATAGGAACATTACATGTTTTAACCAAAAAACTATTGTTAAGATGTTCATAAAGATGTTTAAAGTCAGCTGTACTGGAGTGCATATGGTGTCATTTGCATGATCTTCAGCTTTGTTGTCCTATAGAATTTAGTGTAAAAATGACTAAATCAAATGATCTAAGCACAAAAAATGTTATGACATCAAGATGGCATGGTTATATAAATCTCAAGGTTATTTAGATTTTCATTCAGATGAAACAGTTTGCACAATACAAAATGTATATCTTGGTTAGATCATGGCTCAACCTGACATGAAGACTAGGAATGCAAAATTGAGTCATTGCCAAAAAAGAACTGGGTGACCGTGACTCTCTTACATGACAATGTAAACTGAAAGAACAGACCATTCTAGGGTTGTCACAGAAAGAAAATCCATTTTACCCCTCAATGATCACACCAGAAAGGAATAATTCAGATCTGGTCTGTCAATTTAATGTTGGAATGGTTTTGAGAAGATGCTGCTAATTATGTGTCATGTGAGGAAAGATTTTGTAATGGGACCTGCCATATAGCTTGACATGGAGTATTTTAATATTTATAACTTTTTTTAAAGTGTTACAGCTCTTGGGAAAACGCTGTAATTCTTTCTGGTTGTGATCATTTTGATTGCTTTGAGTCTTCATAGAGAAGGTTTAGTTCATAAATGTTTGCACAGGAGTTTACTGGGGTCTATCTGAGCTTAGAAGATTCATAACAAGACTACCTGCCATGAAGATTGATGGCCTTGGTTACAGAATCATTCCCTACTGCCTTGCCAGATTGGTTTCCCAAATGCTTGATCTGTAATGAGTAACCATTTCCTGTCATGAATGTTCCTAAAGTATTAAACATGACATTAAAATCCAAGTAAACATACAAACAAGGTAGCAACTTTTCTGAAATCTGCCTTTATAATAATCTGCTGATCTCAATTATTCCGATGGCATATGATGCCAGTATACACCTTTTAGGAAGGCAAACCATTTCTCAGCTGTTACAAAGGAAATGTCCTGGATGAATATGTTCCAACAGAAGTGGTGAGACAGCCTCTTTCTAAAGAGGGCCTAATGTCCAATGTCATGGTTTCATGCATACACTTAAGTCTTTCATCTGTAAT
>JAYDZF010000009.1:8985720-8998580 GCA_034509105.1 Microcambeva barbata | reverse complement strand
CTCTCTCTCCTCTCACAGAATAGTGCTACTGGAAACACTGCTGGTGCACCATTTACTGGCATTCCATGCATTCTTTTGTCATGTGGTCATGTAAAAGAACAAGCCGGAAAAAGAGACGAGGGGAAAATACTGTCAGTTGAGTTTGTCTGTGTATGTTCAGAAACATTTTTGATTCAGCTCCAAAAATATTATTTAAGGCAAAGTTGAGTAATGAAAAGATAAATGAATTATAAAAGTAATGCTCAAAAACAATATTACAGAGATGTCACTTTAAAAAAGATATGTTTCTGATTTCATGCTGCCATCAGTTTATAACTGATGTTAAAAACTTTTTAAAATCTTCTCTTCAAAATGTTTTATTTGACATTTATTGACCAAATTGAGATCCCTTGCCCATCTTAGATTATCAGCCTTTACTAAATACAGCTGTTTTATCATTTTAATGGCTTAATTACTTTGTAAGGCCTAACATTAGATAGATGTATAGTAACAAATACAATCATTAATGATTCAATTAATAAAATCTATAAGATAGTGTGTAGCACTGACGTCTCACAGCATGAAGGTCCTGCGTTCAAATTCCTACAGACACAGTATCAACTTTTGGCAGCCATTCTGGGGAATCTGTTACAATTGCAAAAGAGAGGGGGAGTGGGGTCATGGTCAGGCACCCAACCCCCCCACCAGTACTTAATGATATATAGTATACATTCAAATGTATGTTTTATGTTTGAAGATCTGGAGGATGCAAACTCTATGCATATGTGACCTTTCAATAATGTAGGTGGTTGTTTGAAAGTGTGTGCTTACCTATTTCTCTGTAGAGGGCTTTACAGACTGTTTGAAAATGAAAGATTAAATATGTATTTGCCCTTGAGATAACCTGGTGAAAGCATAGCTTGGTGGTGACAAAGCTGAGCTGATCTCAGGTGACCAAAATACAACGCTTAACAATTTTGCGATATGAATCCTAAATGGAAGCAATGACCAATAGAAAAAATGAAACATAGATGGCAGAGACAATGCTGTAGACATTTAGCTAGGTTGCCATTGTTACAGTTTTGATAATACTATTTTGAAGATGCACCAAAAAACCAACACATTTAATAAAAGTATATATATATATATATAAACTGTGTGTGTGTGTGTGTGTGTGTGTGTGTGTGTGTGTATCTTATCATATGGTTTTGACTGTCCAAAAGAACAATGTTGGCATGATGTCAGAAGTTGTTTGTTGTTGTCTGATATGTTGTCTATCTACCCGTCAACCCAAAAAAAAAGGTGGGGGGGGGCTGCTTTTGCAGTCGTGAATCATGTCAATTCAGTTTCCAGTTCTTACTCACTTAATTCTAAACCTAATAACATAATTACACCCCTTGAAGTGTTTTATTATTCAAAACAACAAAAATGTTGGTCTATTAAATACAATCACATTTTAAAAGTTTGTTTATAAGGATTTTAAAGTCATTTTCACACTCTTGGTTACATTCATGAGAGGTAGATTTTCATTATTATACTCATTTATATAATTTTATAGACAATTTTGTCTATATTCACCATGTTTTTGGACTGTGGGAGGAAACTGTAGAATTTGGAGGAAACCCATGTCGACACAGGGAGAATATGCAAACTCTAAACAGAAATGATTTGGACTATCCCATCTAGGGACCATCTTGCTGAGAGTGACAGTGTTACTTAGCCACAATTTCTAAAATAAAATTAGAACATTTTAGTTAATAAAGACATGGTGAAGGATGTCTCTTATTTATTATTAAACAATACACACTTATAATGTTAATGCATTTCAAATTAATTAGGATTTTTTAATGCTAATCAAAATCAGAGACCAATAAAAAGGAAACTGTTTGCCAGAATTGCTGAAAGAAAAAAAGTGTAACAACTTACAATGTATCCTATTTCATTTTAATCCAAAAATCAGGGAGCACAGTTATGCTATCAATTATTGTTCTTATCTTCCTAACGTTTCAGTGTCAACATTCAAAGGGCCTGTGGAATTGTTGAGATGCTTGGGATGCTCTGATGAAAGCAGATGAATGCTTGCTGTCAGCTGAATTAAAGCCGTTAGGCCCGGCTTTGTGTGTCTTGTGAACAATAAGCAGCAAACTCAATTATGAGGTAATTGTTCTGTCAGGGCATAACTTTTGTTCTATGTGGATTCACTAAGTGTGAGAGAGTTGTAATTATTTCCAATGTATCAATTGTGGCTTCACACACTTCAGTGATACAAAGCTGAACTTAAATGAATGGATGTTGGCATTTTGTAGAGATGCATTTTGTGAAATAAGTGGTACAAATGCTTTCTTATTATTATTATTATTAGTAGTAGTAGTAGTAATATTATTATTATTAAATTGTGTGTTTTAAAGCATTCCTACCGTGCAAAAACATGCAGCGTTTGGAAAGACTCTAACTTAACGCTAGGTGGTAGTGGTGAGTAAATGGGCCATTGGTGACCTGCTTAAATTGGTGTTGCGTCCATAGTGTAGTACCAGCTTGTTGGTTTATTATGATTATAACGTCATGTTTTAAACTTTTTGGTTACCTTGATGACACACACGTGGTAGATATGGATTACATTAAGTTTATAACTAGACACGTTTATATTAAACCAAATCATGGACAATTTTCTATCTCAAATTTAACAATTCATAATTGAATTTAATAATATATTTTTGTACTGTGGGAGTAAACCTATGCAGGCACAGGAAGAACATGCAAACTCCACACATAAAGGACCCAGACCGTCCTGCCTGGGGATTAAACCAGGACCTTAATACCATCCTGAGATCAGTGTGTTAACTTAAGGCATGCAGTACAGGGCAAGATAGAGTAGTTATTGAGAATGTGATGGCACAATGGTAGCCTAATGGGTAGAGTTTTGGGCTAGAGATTAGAACAAACAAGCTGGAATATGCGAAGAAATAATTTCATTGTTCTGTACTTCTGTGTAATAACAAATAAAGGCATTCGTTTCTATTCTACATACGCTATTACACTATAAACCCACAAGCACACACATAAATAAGCTCCAGTGAAACCATCAACAATGCTGTAATCTTCACCGTCATATAAAACCTTTTTACTTCAGCAACCAAGGACTAAATATATTTCACTTTCTCAACAGCTGCACCTCAATTGTTACATTTTCACTCTCCACTCCCAAATCCTTGGATTGTTTAAGATACACCATTAATTTAGACAACTAGTACAGAGTAGATCTGAAGAAAACGGGGCAACAGAGCAGTAAATGATAAAGTGCAGAGATGCATGCAAAACACAAATGTCATTAGTGCAGTTGGCTTATAATCAGCCAAACAGCTTGTGTGTGAGCGAGTGCAATGGTGCCACAAAAGAGCGGACAGTTGTGGGAAAGGGAGAAATAATTCAGAAATTTGATAATGCAGGAAATCAGGAATTAATCACTTATTCTCTCTCTCTCTCTCTCTCTCACACACACACACACACACACACACACACACACACAATCTACAGATCTTTATAAATTAACCAACCAATCACTTCAGTATGTTATCCAGTGCCGTATCTCACTCCACTCATTGACCTCTGTAAAACCGAGTTTTCAAGTGCTCCTTTCAGGACACAATAGCAAAAGTAGCTTCCACAGACATTAGCATTTATATACTAAACAAATGTAAAAACAAAAAAGCATTAGCCGGCTGTCAGTCAATGGCTGTAAAATATAATGACATTGCCAAAAAAGGGAATGACACTTAATGATCACTGAACGTGATTGGTCTACATGATGACAAGAGGCTGGGACAGCAGTGCTTTGTTGACATTTTGTTAAAAACGGCAGATGAGAAAATTCTGAATCACAGCGGGCACACATTTGCACATTGCCATGGAGCATCGGTGCTCTGCCTCAGTTGTTTTCATCGTGACAGATCCGACAGGCATACCTGCAAGTGCTGTCAGAACATAATAGGAGTGAACTTAAATGAGGGCCCTAGCTGGGATTTTATTTTAGAATAAACCCTAATGTCAGTCCTCAGTAGGGGTGTATATGCATATTTTAGAGCTTGATGGCTAAGCATGATTAGACGAGCCCTCTCTAAATGAAGGCCATTACTTCACAGCTGAATTTTCACAGCAGATTTCCAAAATGTTTCTGAAGACGTTTGGCAAACTCTGCCCCTATTTTTACACGCTGCATGAGGGCGGATGACTAAGATTACTCTGATTGCATAAGGAACCTTTGGCTCGAGATGCATTCCTCCTGATCCTTGGCATGTTTTCTGCTACAAGAGAGGACTTGTAGAGGTCATACACTTGCCATAGTCAGATAACTGATAAGACCTGGCTCATCAGAGCTAATTCAATAAGGCGCAGGAGTACCTGTAGCTCTCTCCCTGGTAACTATCACAACAAACATAGTGGTGCTAGACTAGTGGGAGTCTGCATGTAACCAATATTATTACTTGATAAGACACATCCAAATTAAAATGACTCAGAACATCATACGTAAAAAGTATCTGTAAAAAACATGAATATTTAGAAACATATCTTAAACATTTACTGGTTTCATACAAATGGGTAAACATAGTACAAGATATATTTAATGTTGCCACATTTTCATTGGAAATCGTGAGGGTGAGAGGACGAGTAATTGATTGTGTCCAAGAAAGCTTATAGTTTGGAATTAGAGCCATCTGATTTCCACCATTTGGATACTCCAAGAAGCTTTAAGGGGAAGAAGATTTTCATTTGATGATGTGAAATCATTAGTGGATCAGTGGCTAAATACTTAACCAAACCACGTTTTTTTGCTAAAGGCATTAAAATGGTACAATGCTGGGAACAATGAATCACAAAGAACGATAACTATGTAAAAATGTTTTTTAATTTGTTATTAACACTTAAAAAGGTTAAAAACTTTTTAATGATCCATAATGCATAGAAAACCATTTACGTTTTTACTTTCTTTTTAATTAACTTTTCATATTCAGTTACTGACAATATTATCACAATTAGCACATTAGGACCCATAATGGTAATTGTCTGGTGTTGGAAGGCCCAGTGTGCACCAAGAAAACATTCCCAACAGCATTGCACCATCCTCATTCAGACATGGATCTGTCTGAGCCAGATTATGACAATCTGCATGTCACAATATTATTATAATACTGTATATTAGATAGTTCAGTTTAGTAAGCCTATGCCAATAAACATGTCAGGTTTTTTAATGCTTTGAATATTTCTTTACATGATTGAGCCTGACACCTGAAGCCCTGTTGTGGCACCCAGGAGCAAGATATATTTTATTAAAAATCCATGGAATCCACAGAAAAATTCACCCACTGAACACCGCACATCAATGTTGCATAAGCCACCTTTCATCCTGATCACGCTTTACTTTACAAAGAAATGTACAGAATTTAAAATGTAGATGGTTAATTTAGAAATTTTCTTACACTTCTAACCTTTTGTCTGACAAAGAATGTAGCCACGTCAGTAGTTAAAATGACTAAATAATCGTATTAATATCCCACCTGTGTTTCCTCAATCAATCCTTCAGCAGCAGCCCTGCCAAGGACTTTAGCCAGGTTTCTCACCTTCACTGCATCTAAATCTGGCATCAGTGGGAAGCATGAATGAAAAACGTCGTGATGATATCACTAACCCCTGTCAGATTAAAAAAAAACCATGCCAGAAGAGAATTCGAAAGCTTGGAACCTGTGCCTTATTTTTAATACAGAATTTACAAATGTTTAGTCAAATCTCGTGTTGATATATTCTTAGATCCACAGCCCTAAACAGCAGCACTCCAGCACTAATCACACACCAGATCTACCATCTTCACAGCTAACATGGCCTAAAGCACTGACAACTGAGACCATGTCTGACTTTGTCATTCCTGTGCTAGTTCAAGGGCCGCCACTAGCTGGATTTGAGCCAAAAGCAAGTCATTGGAGGAAGAAAGTGTATTGCTCAGTTGAAAAGTATCGGATTTCCCCCGAGATGTCTCTGCTAATGGTTTCTCAAGGCAACATAAGGGCTATGTTTTCGCATCACACCCATGATTATCAATTGACACCAGCAGGATTATTATATCCGATAGTGCTTCAAGAGGGTATGTAAGACAGGTGGGGCTGGATGCAGAAAGTGATGGGTGCAAATAGCTCCCAAAGTAGTGCAACTAAAGCATCTTAGACACTTTAATGCTTGGGCTCATGCACAGTAACATATAGTTTTACTTAAGACTTACACGCACTGGGTCCAGTAACCACATGACCTTTCAACAGCCATTTCAACTCTAAAGTAACATTGGTGCAAGTCTATGAATGTTCTTATGTTGCCAAGCCAAAGCCCAGTCCTCAACTCTAATGAACATCTGTTGAGATACATGAACAAAGTTCACAGGCACTTAACATCCCGTCTAAAGGAGAGTGAAAGGATCTGCCATGAATAATGGTATAAAACTGAATTATCCCCTGCTGTGCATTAGATCTCTGCTGTGCATTAGATTTTTTATGTTTCATTTTTTCTCCTTTCTTTCAGCTGCTTCAGTTAGATGGTGATCCACATGACTGAGTAGGTGTAGTTTTAACATCGGATGCCCTTGCTGAAATAACCCTCCCTATTTACCCGAGCTTCGGACCATCACTGGAATGTTTATGTAGCCTAGTTACTATATACCTAGAGACAATTCACTTCAATTAACTTGGCTGTATGTATTTGGAATGAAACTGGAGCTCTCAGAGGAAACCCATGCAGACATAGGGAGAACATGCAAACTCCACATTGAAAAGACCCAGACCACCTTGCCTGAGCATAGAACCAATGACCTCCTTGCTGTGATGCAACTGCATTACCCACTGAGCCATAGTGAATTTTGGTTTTTAATAAATATTATAATACTACTTTACTGCTACTCCGAGTCTCTGATTTCTTGTCTAAGATTAAATGTATATTACAATTATATTATATTATAATATATAGTGCAAAATATCAAGAGGCCTGAAAGCTTTTTAAATCAGCTGTAATAAGGACTATAATAGCTGTATAATACACATTATTTGTCGGAAACGCTAACTATAAATAAGGCCCTAATAAATTCATAATATAACTAGCCACACAAAAACTCACTTATTCAAGTTGTTTTTAGCTGCTTTAAACTTTTATATCTTGGACCTGACTAATTGACTGCAAACATAATTGCTGTTGGATTGCTAGAACTGGCTCATAATCCAAATTAACCAGCACAAATGAACCATTAACATTAGGCAATTGAATGCTGCATGAAGGAAAATGTTAAATTGCTAAGCACAGACCTTCCAGTTTTCATTTGATAGTAAATTACACACTACATGGGAAATGGCTCAGTTCATGTTCTGTGATGCCCTTTTCATGGCCAAGTATTACGTGGTGCCATAACTATATGGAATCAATACATTGTAAAACTTTGTGATAGCTGGTGTCTTGCAAATCACAAACTGTACAATAGTCTAACACGCTAATGTAAGCATTGTGGTATTATTTAATTGTACACACACACACACACTGGATGAAATGGTTTACCAGAAATGCAAGATAATGATCTGTAACTATAAACTACCTTTTATTATGAAGAAAATGAAAGTAGACAGCAGGAAACCAAGGAGACAACCCAAATACACATAAAAAAACAGGCCATCCTTCACAAACACATATAATGAATAAAAGGTTTGAACACAATTTATAATGGTTCATTTGACCTTGTGGTCAGCAACATCTATTGTCCATTGAGCAACCATTGTGTAGCTTATAGGTAAAATGTAGTAGTATTTAACAAATTACTCTCTATTGATTATTTCTTAGTAATAATGTACTGTGTTTAAAATTACTTTCTCACAAGGTTGTAAGGGGGGTCTAACTCAATTCAGCAAGATCAGCTAACATCTGTATAGAAGCAGCACACCTATATCCAGCCAAGTACATGTAACACCAAATCTATGAGTAAGGAGGTACATGATAAAGAATGTACCTGTTAGATACAGGTAACTTATTTGAGCATGTTTGTCTGAAAACATTTATCTTTCAAAAATGATAATTTTCATTAGTGCTGTGGTCTGGTTAAATAAAATTCATTGTCTGCTTCATACTTTGAGTAGATTCTTACAGCCGGCAATGTGAAGTACAGAGGATCACGCTACTCTGTATTCCTCTCAGTTTGTTCCAGTGCCTTGAACACACAGCGAGAGTCCTTTCGCAATGGCTTTGCCTCCTTCAGACGCAGTCAATTGGGTCTGCAGAGCATCCGACAAAGCTTGTGGCAGAGCAGAGCATCGAACTTGAGTGTCTTCCGTGGTGGGCTATGGAATGAAACAAATCGCCATTTTATCCAGTTTTTACAAACACGATCGTTTTGTTTGGTCATTTGCATTCCCTGCATTTATTTAAATAGAGTCCTTTCTGCTTGTGGTAAGTAGAGTTGTGTTTAAAATGAGATGTGATGGATAACATTACTTTAACATCAACTCAAAATTACCACTGGTGGGACGGTGGTAGCCTAGTGGATAGAGCTTTGGGCTATCAACCAGAGATTGGCAGTTCAAATCCCGGCTCTGCAAGGCAGCCACTCTTGGGTCCTTGAGCAAGACCCTTAACCCTCACTGCTCCAGGGGCGTGTATGATGGCTGACGCTGCGCTCTGACCCCAGCTTCCAAAGTTGGGATATGTGAAGAAAGAATTTCGTTGTACTGTACATCTGTATAATGACAAATAAAGGTCTTCTTCTTCTTCTTCTTCTTCTATACCCCTTCTATTGCAGTCTAAAAGTGGGCAAGCAAGTGTCTGGTTTAAGGCAGCATTTGTATCTAGATCAGACATGTCTGGACGGAGGGGGGTGGACTGAGGCCATTGGTGTCCAGGCTGCCTGGGGTGCCTGACCCACCGTTAACCTCAAAATATCGGCTCAGTACAGCTCAGAAAAGTAGGATTCAGCTTCCTACAGTTTTGTACTTCTGGTAGAACTCTCCTCTGCACAGCTCACAGCTTTGTTCAGAACTGCTCGAGCAGATTAGCAGTACAATCTAAGCCTTTTTTTGAGAAGTGTGCTCAGATGGGAGAAACATCGGCTTCTTATAATTGCGTTAAGCTCAGCTTTGAAGAGTTCACACGGCCCGACAACGTATAGAAGTGTTCAGCGAGCCGCACGGCTCGAGCGCAGTAAAGCGAGATGGGAGTGGTTCCGTTATGAGGTCACAGCGAGGCACTGAGCGAGAGAGCGCACGAGCTAGCGGCGCGCGCGAGAAAGAGAGGGAGCGCGTGAGTGAGCGAGCGAGCGAGAGAGAGAAACATGAAGTGCGTTAAAACAGCAGCAGGAAACGTTTTGTTCACGCAGACTTATGTGGAGCGCTTGTGGCCGCTGACTCGCTGAAAGGTTTGGCTTTTACCCCAAAGGGAACGATAAACAACTACGTTCGGTCTTCACCGCTGGCTCTCCGGAGCCTCCACGGACAACCTTACTATCCGGATAAATAGACTGCTCGCGTAAAAACAACAACAACAACAACCGTAAACCAACAGACTACAGGAGTGCGAGGAGGAAAGTTTTCACGTCAAACCTGGCGAGTGAACTCGACTGAATCCGCCACGCCTGAACCATGTACTCAATGTGCAGTGTTGGATAGCGTGTTTTTGTAAAGGGATTTTAAAAAGCTGCGCAAAGTTTAGCGCGGGTTCGTTCTCATGCCACAGAAGACGGACGGCGGAGACGTAAGAACCCGTCAGGAGCTCGCTTAAGAGCCATTGTTTACTGTCTCTACTCGGACTATTTGATCGCCCCGTTGCGTTCCTGAGTTACTTTTCCATCCCCGCTTCATCCATGGCTTCTTCGTGTTCGTCCGGCACGTTCGGGATGCACGTTGTGATTAAATGCGTGTTGATTTCGCAGCTGGCACTGCTACTCTCCAGGAGCGGTCGGGCTCTGCTGTGTCTGCCCTGCGACGAGTCAAAGTGCGAGGAGCCCAGGCAGTGCGTGGGCTCCGTGGTGCCCGGGATCTGCGGCTGCTGCTCCGTGTGCGCCAAGCAGAAGAACGAAAGCTGCGGCGGGGTGTACGGCCTGTACGGCACGTGTGACGCGGGGCTACGCTGCGTGATCAGACCGCCTCTAGACGGAGGATCCATCACGCAGTACGAGGTCGGAGTTTGCGAAGGTAACGGCGTGAGCTTTTTCTGGATCCAGTCTCCAGAAAGTTCGGTTTGCACGTTTTGGTCTGTTCTGATCTCGGTGTTTTAAGTAGCTTTAACACAAAGCGTGAGTTTTGGTGTTGGATTAACTTTGACAGTTTGTTTTTACACTAGGCAGCATGTGTGTCTGATGCCAAAAAGAATCTAAGAGGTTTATGGCTTGAGCCCATAGATTTATTGGATTCATCTCAAACTACACCATGAATTGCGTTTCATTCGTCTTCTTTCCACAATTGGTCAGGTCATCACACAATTACCTATTAAAGTGCAAAGTCATACCTAGTAGCAATTTGAAAGAGCCAATTACTGGTGTGTACTTGGCCTCTGAGATCAAACCAGCAGAAATCCACTGGGAGAACAGTGACTCACACCGAGACTAGAGATGAAGTCTAAACATATGCTCCTGAATTGTTTTTGTCTCATTATTTAGCAACACACTTGTAGAGAAGTACCCAGACCCTGTTCTACTTAAATCAGTGACTTGAAAAATATTTATCCTACAACCTTTAAAAAAATCAATCCCCTCACAGCACCGTATTTAAACTGACAAGAATAGAAACACATTTTAATAAATACCAAGAAACAAGGAAAGTATTTTTGCCCACAGCTTTTTAAAGTAACTTTTTAATTACATGGAATGCACAACATTAAATCATTTGCTTTATGAAATGAATGCAAATCAAAACTTAATTGCTTGTAGTTGACTGTAGTTGTATTAGTGATGCTGCGAGCATGCCCATTGTTTATGAACCAGGATACGACAAGTTGCTTACAATAATGTAATTCCAGAGACTCCCAACCAGAGACGTCTGCCTCACAGTGCTGTCTAAACTTATTTAACCTGTGTACCGGTTCAGTCTGACCTAAGTGGTGTGGCATTAGTTGTAGAATTTCCTTCTTACTTTATGACTAGAATAAGTTATTGCTGAACGACGTCTTATTGATTTGATTAGTGGAAAACTCTTGACAGTTTTGATTTGGGTCTCAGCACAGATTTTGTTTGTACACAAGGCAGCCACACATTCTGACATGTTACCATACCTGTCTTACAGCTAAAATAATCAAGAATCAGAAGGTTTCATCGTTTAAGCCCTGAGATTTGGATTGAATTTAAATGCTAACAGTATTTACATACTGGCAAAGGGCCGTTTATTTTTGTTATCTTCCATTTAAGTTAGTTGACCACTTATCCAAAAAGTGTTGTACTATACTGCACATTGATCTGGAAAAATAGAACAAAGTGCAATCACTGACAGTTTAAGAAACTGCTAATTCACTTCTACAATAGAAATTAATAAAAGACAAAGACAAATTACTCTCTCTCTCTCTGGAGGTGTGCTACAAATCTAGATTTTTACATAAACTGTAGAAGAATTTATTGAATTCTTTTCAGTACAGAAAGTCAGGGGTTTATGCTGCAATACCCTTTGTTTTCTATCTAAAATCTTTGAGATATCAGATTAAAAGTGTATATACAATTGTAAGAAACTGTACATTCAGATTAAATCTCACTTCTGCAGCAGACAAAAGATAAAAAGACAAACAAGGCTATGTATAGTATTTTATGTGTAACACTAAGTGTATAGATACAAATTTGCAGAACTTGAAGTTGTGATAAATAGATGCTCATTAAGTAATTATAATAAAGGTGTAATTTTATAAAATACCACGGCCATAAACATTGCCTCTTTAGGTGTTTACAGTGCCCAACAGGCAGAGTAGAAAGAAGCAAGCTGGTTAATGAGTTTACAGCATTTTAGTTTTCTATTTCTCCTAGATATTGTTGCAAATGAATTCTGGGCTGTTTTTGGATATGGTGCCGACCTTCTTCTGTTGAGCCTTGTTGTTTTCTTCCACTGGAATGTTGGCTATTCTTCTCACCCCATGTATTTACATGACTCAACAGAAGGATGACAGTGTCACAAATCGCCCCCATGTCCTGTGCACTCACTTTTCAACAGGTTTACTTTAAATTATTATTATGCAATTCTTATTGGAGTGGAGGTCCACGTGTTGAACACAAAAAGTGCTTTTAAACCAGGAGAGCAAGGTGACTGTAACTGAAGTACACCCTTTGCATAAAAACAGTTTACAGTAAAACAAATCTTTACCCAGCATGTAGGTGTAGGTGCCACATAGCTGAGCGGATCACTGCCTCAGGTAACTGTCGGTAGAGTGTGATATTATTCCTTTTTTCTCAATGCGATGATTGTATTAGTGTGCCTACTGTGTCAGTAGGTTTACCAGCTACTTAAAACTATGAAGTGATTAATGAGGAACAAACAAGCCCATTATATATTGTAAAATTGTGCATAAACTATATCTCCCACAATGCATACTTATTTTGTGACCTGCAAAGTGACTTTCCTACTGCATCCCACCACTAGGTGGTTTCCACATAAGCGTTTAACTAAGGCGGTTGTCCAACAAGGGGAGCTGAGAAATATTTACAAATAATCCCAGAAGTGTCAAAGCAGACAAGAAGGAAGGAAATGTAATAAAAAATGGGAAAGCAAACACAATATGTCTGTTTTGTATCATGGAAGATGATGATCACTTGCTCTAGTTTTAATAGGACGGTGGTAGCCAAGTGGGTAGAGCTTTGGACTATCAACCAGAGATTGGCGGTTCAAATCCCGGCTCTGCTA
>JAYDZF010000009.1:8672849-8683224 GCA_034509105.1 Microcambeva barbata | reverse complement strand
CCATGAGCAGTGGGTCTAGAGGATGGTTTGTAAAAGGTATGGACTCCTTTTACCATGCCCTGATGCCTAGGAGAAAAGCAGGTGCAATAAAGTATGTCAATAATACATGATTACAATCTGTAACTGCCCATACGAATTACCCAAATAAGCAGAATATGCATCACTTAGCCACAATATGGCGCCAGAAACTCTCATTGCAGTTAAGGCAACGGTTAGAAACGTAGATAAGATAGGGTTGTTTTTAGTCCATTTACTTTTATTATCAAAATCAGGGACAGACACACATAATACAAAGGCAATGGTATTCAAAATATTATACAAGATTCTCTAGATGTTTTGTTTTGTTATGACACCAACCTCCATCCAGCTGAAGCCTTCCCTGCCAGTAAGTTGCTTATGTCTCCTCCAGAAGCAAAATGAACCTGGCACACAAAAGTAAAATTAAGCAATATGCTGTATTTCCTATTCTCCACAACAAACATTGATCTGGTCATGTATGAATATAATAAACAAACTTTGTACCTCTGAAATTGCACTTGTAAGAGCACACTCTGCAATGCTCTTGTAGGATGTCATAATAGATGATGAAAAGCCAAAAGAACAGGTGCGCTGCCGTGCAGGGAAAGATGAGGGAGAGGACTGAAGCTCTGATCCAAAGGTGGAGCTCTCCAAATGAATATCTAAAAACAATAACTTCTTAAATTCAAATTCAGTTGAATTACTAGAGCACATGTTACTTGTAATGGCATCACTTACCCTGAGCAGACGAGCATGTTTTAAAGAAGCTCTGAGGAATCATGGGAGGTTGAGTCCTGACTTTTAGTCCTTTATCTAAGCCTTCGGTGATCTAGGAAATAAAATGTTTATAAATAAATACATTTTACTCCTGAATGCTTTCCATTGGCAAATAGTGACACACAACCTCAGTTTCGTACTGCTCCACCCAATCACCACTTAATCAATGTATACAGTGAATTATTGCTTAACAAGCTGCAGAGACCATACATAAAGTGCTGATCGGTTGAACTGGTGCTCATGGTAACTGAGCTTCTATGCCAACTGTTGTCTAATAACAGCATGGCAGGTGGGCATGAATCTGTGAAACCTGCTGATGGGCCTGTTCCAATCTCTTCAATTGAACTCAGTGGTCTAGTCAACCACTGCCACAGAGTAGGAATTATATGATTATAGTATAAATAGATTATAGGTTATACACTTATCACTAATAATTGGACATTTAGCCAATGTTTTTGTATGTAGCTGTATATTTATCTTTACCTGAATAGAGGGTGAAGTGATATCTTTAAGTAAAGCTGCATTGCTGCTATTGTATCCAGATGTAGGTCCAGAGGAAAGACTCAGATTGGAACCAGTGCACAAAGTGCTGTTGCTGATGCGTGATCGAAACCTCATGTCATCCTAAAAAGAAACATTGACAAACAACAATTGACAATGTTCAGTTCAGTTCATTGTCTTTCATCCTTTACCTGAATTAGGGTTGGGGAGGGGTGCTGGAGCCTATCATAGCTCTTTAATGGGCGCAAGGCACAAGGTAACATCACAGGTACCTACAGGATAATTCAATGTCTTTAATCAACCTGGTAGCATGTCTTTGGAATGTGGGGGGAGTAACCGGAGGAAACTTACAGGGAGAACATGCAAACTCCACACAGAAAGGACCTTGATCGCCGGGGAGCAAACCAAGTACCTTCCTGCTGTTAGGTGGCAGTACTACCCACTAAGCCACTGCTTTAAACTAAAAGTAATCAAAAGTAGATTTATCTTCTTTTCCACATACCTTCACAGCCTGTGTGAAAGCCTGTTGCTCTAATCTCCGTTTTTCCTGCTCTGTCCGTTCACGTAGCCGCATTCGTGCCATAGCAATCTCCGATTTCGCTTCCTCACGCGCTCTACTGTAGTCACGCAGCAGCATTTCAATATCAGCTGGAAACTCTCCTTTTGGTGGATCAGGAACTCTTGAAATGTGGAATATGGTTTGATTAGATGTACAGATAACTGCAAACTTGTACAGATTCTTTACATATTCTTAGGGTGCATGTACAAAGTTAATGAATGTGATCACAGCTTTTGAAGGGCAAATTGAATCTGGTTTTATTAAATCACAACATTTGTGCTGGAAGGGATTTTTTTTTACAATTATGGTAAATGCAAATGCAAATTATTTAAAACATTTAGAGAACCATTGTGAAGATTTTTCACTTTTTATCAGTAAAATTACATAAACCAATCGCCAGTTTATTCACCAATCATCCCCAGCAGATAAATTATTCGGATTACACAACATGTCTCAGCCAGATTATAATAAAAAAGGAAGGTAAAACAAAAGCCAGTTGTGCATTTTAGGAAACCTAAAACAGCAACACAAACAACAGTTTAAATTATAAGTAAACTACAATTGATATTTAATGTGTGTAAAGGTGTTCACATTTTATTACTTCACAAATTTAAACTTGCCAGTGACATTTTAATACACAGAGAGAGATGTTAATTGACATGACAGTGGGTTGTGCCATCCTATTGGTTTGAATGGCAGGAGGCTAACTGTGTCATCTTACTAATCTCTGTCTAAGTAGTGTGTTTGAACAACCTGATCTAAGTTACAATCCTCTCTATTAATGAGCTGACTATGTTAAGCATTTACATCTTCCAATCTGTAGAAAGATTGGAGAACATTACTATAAAAACAATAACAATATACCTGCTCATCTCCACTACTTCCTTGCGTAGCTGCAGTAGATATTCCCTTTGCTGGCTTGGTAGATTCAAAGTTCTTTGAGGTGGTTCTGTTTTGTTAGTTGACGAGTCTGCATACTTGCTGGGGCTAAGACTTCGAGCCCGACGAGATGTTTGAAGATGTGCTTCTCTCTCTCTTTTCAAACTATCAATACTCCTTCTGTGTCTGTTACAATTTCATTAAAACACATTCATTACTGATGTAAGCATCACAACAGTTTTAATTTTTAATGAAGCGTGCCCCCTATAAAACATTTATTAAAAAATAAGACACATGAAAAAACACACCTGTCATACAGCTGCTGTTTGGTAGAGTGGGTGGGCTCAACCCTGGAGCTGGACATCGGCATCTTGACTAGAGAGTCAGTCTTTCCAAGACCATGGTGCAAGTCCAGATGCAGTGAGGACAGTATCTGCTCTCGCTCCTCCCGCAGTTTCTCAATTTCTCTGCTGCATCTATGGCCTTCTTCCTGGAACTCCGGTTTATGACTAGCACTCTCATAAAGACTCTCTGTCTCTGCTACATGTTGCTGAAAGCTGTCTGGGCTAATATTCACCTTACCCACAGCTTTACTGTATTTCTTGATGAGCCTTGCTGATCCATGTCTGTCAATACCTGACCAGTTGGTAAACTTATTGTGCATGGGTAGGTTTTCAGGAATCTTATGTTCTTCATGGAGTGGACTGGTTTCTGAAAATGGGTCGATGCTAACCAAGATGTCGGTATTGCATTCACTTGGAGCTAAGGACATGATGTCTTCCTCTTGATCCTGAACAGTGGCTTTGCTTAGATCACTCCAAGACTTAAAGTTATCCTCTGACCGCTTGGGTTTATAGGCCTGCATGGTGGTTCTGTTGCTTTGATTAACTGGTGTTGAGCGAAGTAATCCATTTTGGCTACAATCATCACATTTTTGGTTAATGGGTGAGCATTTGCTGGTTATGGGGTATGAATAAGACCCATCTGCATCTGTGCATTGAGTCACAGTCTCCAAAGACACAGAAGATGTCAGTTTCTTTTCATTAAGCTTTGTAGTTTGATATGTGAAAAAATGATGCGGTTGAGATGTGGTTGACACCTGCATATTTTCAGGTGGATTTCTGACAGTTCTGGAAAATTGTGTGTCAGTGGGATTATGTATTGTAGATATATTCTGGTAAGACAAATACTGAGCAGATTTTCCTTTTTGCACACATCTTGGAATGTCAACTGTGAGAATGGGTGAGGAAGCACGATCTATAAACAGAGCTTGTTTATCAGGTCTACTCTTTGGCTTTTTCTGAAGTCGATTCTCTCTTGACAACATGGCAGTGGCATATTTGCTTTGGGCACAGACTTCCACAGAGTTGGACGAAGAATTTTTACCTACATGGTCCAATTTAGCAAAAGTTAAGTCCTTGGGGATGAACCTGTTGTGACTGGATCCAAGTTTCTCCTTTAAGGCATCTAACCTGTCTGCAAGCCGGTTAGATACATGTGAGCTTTCAGAATGCAAATCAGGAATACTTTTAACAGATACAAATGGCTGCTCATGGTCACATTGATTACTAGAGGAACTAATAACACCATCTGGCTTTGGTGTACTACAAAACTTTGAGCCAATACCTTTTACAATCAGATGCTTGGTGTTTTCTACAGGTGGGCAGTTGTTAAGAGTGAGTGGAAAGTCTTCTGTCTGGATACCAATATCTACAGCAGTTTGAGTGGAGCTGTCACTCTTGCCATGCATACCAGGGTACCCATTTAAGGTTTCACTGCCAGTCGTTAATGGAAGCACATATTTGAAACATTTTTCTTCTGTCCTCATACATTGAATGTTCCCCAGAAGGTCAGATGTACTGTGAATCAACTCAGAAAGATGTTCAGACATATTCTGAAGGCTTGCCCAAGTGGATGATGTTCCAATTGATGATCTAGACACAGGAACCTGTGTGATGCTTCTCTGGTGTCTATTGTTCTTCCTCAGGTTATCAAACCTGACAGTCTGAGTTCCGTGGTCACATTTTCTGAAGAAGCCCTGTCTACTCTCTTGAACTTGCTTATGTAGTGTTTTATCAACCAAACCTGACTCATGGCCCAAGTTAGATGTACTGTTAATGTTTGAAGTTGATAAGGTCTTTTGTTGATTAATTAGAGGAGTGTTAATCGTTGTCTCCACCTGGAATTTTGTGGAAATGTGTTCATTGGAATCAGAAGTACTTAATGTGCTGGAAAGCTGTTTTTGCCCAGCGTAGGTGCTCAAATGAGATTTAAAGGGGGAATTCTGAAAATTCAAGCCATTGTCAACACTGTAACATCTTGCCATACCTTTTTCTGAAAAGATCTGACTGGGTATGTTAACATTACTTCCGAATGCCTGTTTTTTCTGATTGGCCTTAGGTGAGTGATCATCTTTTCTAGTATGGGTGAATGGATTGATGTCACTTGAAACAAAATGTATCACATGTTCATTATTTTGAATGGAATTCTTATCATATGATGTTGCATCTTTCAGTTTATTGGGGAAATTGATTTTGTCTGAATTGCCTGCTTCATCAGCCTTCGACAAAACACTTGTGTTTTGTAATAGTTTAGAGGTAAGATGAGGTTGCCTCTGTGTGAGGCTATTTGTTTGCTTGACTACATCAAGTGGAACATCTTTTGTGACTTCTGCATGAACACCTGCAAGATCTGTGCAAGATCCAAGAGACTGATTATGTATTGAGTTGAAATACCGTGCCCCTGAACTATCTACAGATGACTGACTTTGTTCACTAGACAATATATGTTTATTTTCTGTGACCAAATTCAGTGTTCCAGCAGCTGGCTTTCCATTTTTGGCCAAAATACTTCTACGGACTCTTATTTTAGCAATTTCATCCATGGATGAATCAGGCGTCGAGTCTGTGGATGAATTTGAAGGAGCTGTAAAATGGGCTTTTCTGTATTTTTTTGGTTTTACTCTGGGACTGTTATTAGTCTTACAGTATTTAGCATGACCCATTCCATTAGACCCTATTTCGTCATTAACATCTTCAGCCGATTCAGTAATGACATGGTTCTTTGGGTTTACATTGGGTGAAAAATCAGAATCTGGTTTCATGACCTCTCTCATATCATGGACAGGGACGATGGATGACTGATGACACTGTAGTTGATTGTTGTGCACCTTTTCTTTCTGAATACCCATTGAGGTCTGATTCGTCGATCCATAATGATCTGGCTGTCCATCACTAAGTGACATAGGTTCTGTTTGAGAACAACTATACACTTTTCTGCTCACCATACCTCTTTGGCTGATTTGAGTTTGATTGTCTCTCTGTAGCTCTGGAGAAGAGTTCCTCCCAAAAGGCTGACCTAACTTAGATAGAGTAGTCTGTTTGTTTAGTTCCTCAATACTGGTGCTGTATTTGAGTTTCAAATGTTCATCATTTCTTTCTTTCGAAGCACTTGCTTTCTGTTGACCATGAAGTTCTTGAGCAAATACATTTTCTTCTACATGCTTTTCGTAACAGTTTTGATAAGCTAGCTTTTGAAGTCCAGGCAAATTAGCTTGAAAATGTTCAATTACATTGGAAGTATTTGATAAGCTTTCTTTCTCAATTTCACTCTTAGACATTGATTCTGAATTACAAATTCCCATCCAGTGGTGAAACTCATTATGTACATTTATTCCGCTAGCTGTTATAGAGTTACTGGTAGTAGTCTTTATATTTAGATCTAAAGCAATGTGGTCCACCACACCTTCTGAGCATCGATTAGACATCTGAACAGCATCAATTTCCTCTGTGCTCTCTGCAACACAGCTTTCGTTATGCTGAAGCCATGTATTTCCTTGTGTAGATGATGGAGGATCAGATTCACATTGCTTAATCTTGGCAGAAGTGGGATTAGTAATTAGTGGTTCATTGTTGGGTGCCCTTTGATGATGATCATCAGCTTTTAAGATCTCAGCTTTGGTAACATTTTTAAGTGGATAAGTAGATAATACTAGTGGATTAGTTTTACAGTGCCCAGTATTTAAAGAATCTCTCTCATTGGGCTTCACACATAGAGCAGTAACAGTGTCTGATGCCTTCATTTCCAAACCTGTTCTATTGACAATGTTCGACTCTTCTACTTTCTCCTTATGTTTGTCTAAATATCCTGCTTCCACACTAATGTCTTTCAGTGACCATAACTGACCTCTGCTCATTAAGTCAGTTGCTGAATGCTTTAAAACAACTTCCTTCTCTGTCGAACAGCTTTCGCTAACATATTTTTCTCTGACATAGCAATTTGTCATTTCTTCAATGGTGATGTGGTCAATAATATCTGACTTTGTCCCACATGAGAACGTTTGTGTGCCTTCTGTTGTAAATACATCTTTGTGCTGAATGTTCTTAATGTCGTTTAACTTTTTTTTAATGTTTGTATCCGGTGTTTCATTAACATATTTACCATCTACTTTAAAAGACATATCCAGATGTTCTTTTACGACTTCAGATATCTTGTCGTTTATTGTAGGGCAAATATTATGCAACTTACTATTATTCAACACCACTTTGTCTAGAACTTCCTCCATACTTTTTTTGCTTTCATTTGAAATATAGCAGGATGCTTTTTGTTTTTTTAAGTTGGCAGCAGGATTCTCACTGTTATTAAACATTTTGGAGCTGTCAAACGAGGATGCTCGTAAGCCGCTTGAAATGACTGACACATCAGTTTCTACTGATGGCAGGTTCTTGACTGAGTCTTTGTTGTTAGAAGAATCCTTTATCTTGTATTCTAAAAGTGGATCAGACTGAGCAAGTAATTCATTCCTACATATCTTTGGTATTTTCAGATTACCTGCATCATGAGACTCTTTGCTTCGTTTTCTTGATAGATTTCGCTGACCATTAAAAGATTCATGCTCCAGCTGAACACAATCAACTATTTCATGGGCACTCTTTAACTTGGTCCAATCGTCTTTGTATAAGTAATCATCTACACCTTGATCATGCTCCAAGTCTTTATCACTGACCACTTTTTCCACATGGTTTATACGTTCCATTCTGCTTTGCAACACATGTAAGAAGTCTTTATTCAATTCATGGGAACATAAGAGCTGTTCTCTGGAAAATTGTACAGGTTGGAAGGCACTCTCAGACTGTTGATTGTCTATAGATTTTTCAGAGTTTGAAACTGCATTGATGTCTATGAACTGGTCACTGGCATTCTGGAAAGTATCTTTACACTCTTTAGGCTGTACTTCTTCTGTAGAACTTATTTTCAGGTCTGTTGCAGGATATTTGCTGCTTTTAAAGTCTTTATCAGCAACTTTACTATAGGTGCATTCTGAAGTAGTTTCTGAATTTTTACAATAAGCATCGAGGACGGTTTTAAAATGACTGGTGTCAGGTGGCATAACTTCTGGAAGCACTGGTATATTTGTTTGATTGATAACAGACTTTTGTGAAGAGGGTGGTGTCTCACAGTTACCTAACAGTCTATCCCTCTCCCTCAGTGTAGCGGAACAAGAGTTCGAGTCACAATCAAAGCTCATATTCCTTTCGGAAAATACATGACTTTGTTCTTTGAGTGTTGCAATATTAAGCTCTTTAATTTCGAGACAGGGTGAGTTTTGGCCATTAAGCTTATTTACTTTACTGGATAGATCCAGACTTAAATGGTCTTTACTGCTACCACCATCTGTTGAGGTATATACTACCTGCTTTAATAAAGTACCAGAAACTCTACACCTGGGACTAGATGTTGCATCTGTGGAGGACCATGGCTCTGTAAATAAAGTCTCTGTCTCCTTCACACTGATCTCACTTGAGTGTTTGGACTCTGATAAATCATATGAAGTCTCATTTCCTTCTTGAGTCTCTTTCTCTTTTGTTACCTTGCTCCCTAGTGAACTCCAGAACACCTCTGCAGGCATTTCTTTTGATTCTTCTATATCTTCGTTATGGGGATTCGATTTTGGATAGTTTGAGGAAAGGAAACATTGAGACAGGGAGGAAACGTTCTTTCCACAACTGTCCTTGATAAGTGAGTCTTTAGACATCTGACTTTCTTCAGTCTCTGCGTCACTAGATTCACTGTCCTCTTGTTTCAGCTGCTCTGCTAAGGCCGTAGCATATGCCGACGAGAGGGAGTCCACTGAGAAAAGACTGTCACAGTCCGAAGAGACATCAACCACTTCCTCACAAGAGTTCTCTATCCGGTCACTCAGTTGTTGCTGTGTCTTGACCCATCTTTTGGTATTTTTGCACAGGGTCTCAGAACTGTTCCATTGCCCTTGCTTCTTTGTTTTTAATGAGGCAAGTTCATCCAAGCATTCACAAGACAAAGTTGGTCTAATAACAGAATTCTGCTGCTTTGGGTCAAATTCCCTACCATTTACACCTTTATTTCCTTTCACGGTTTGATCTTTTGCTTTACAGGCAGACTTTTTGCCTCCTCGAGACCCTAAAGGAGGCTTGCGGAAAACTCTTGACAAAGCTGTTTTAATCCCAGAGCCAACCGAGCGAGAAAGTGCTTTGCGTATCGTTTCCAAGCCTTTAGTTCTTTCCAGGTGTAAACTCTTTCCTCCTCTGACTGAGCTTTCTTGTGGGCTTGATTGCTTTATAACTGGTAAGACCCTCTTAATTTCTTTATGATTCGTTTTTGTGGATACTTCATAGTCTCCAGCATGATTCAAGCTTAACTCAAGCTTTTCTTTTGTCCTTTCATTAGATGGTATATTGTGCTTTGAGAAAATTCTAATGTTCTCAGAGGAACCTTTACTACTTGAGGTCACTTGACCACCCATCGAGGGCATAGTGTTGGAGCGGCCTCTGGGCTCACCAGGTAAAAAGTCATCAGAACCCCATTTTCCACTGGTAAATGTAGAGAGAGATGACGTGGACCCGGATGATCTATTTCTTCTGAGAAACTGGCTGTAAGAAGAAAAATGATTTAATGGTTTAATAATTGATTTAAGTAATTGTGAATTCCATTTGAATGCATCTCAAAACAAAACCTTTCATGTAGTCTTTACTGACCTAAAAATGGGGGCATGTTGAGGGTAAAGTCGAGACAAAAGTTCGGCAGAAAACGAATGTCTTCGCAAGACCATAGGGTGTCCCCTGTGTTTTGAATGAGAAACTGGTTCAGGAGATGCGGCTTCATCCACACCGAATGAAGAATCTTCCATTCTCTGGAGCTCTTGCTTTGCCTCTAGTAGGTGTCGCTTCCTGGCGATTCTCTCCAGCTGATAGCGCAGCCTTTTACGACGAATTCTATTTTCATTTCTTCTTATCGCATGGTGTTTAATGAGCTCTTCATGCACCACCCGTTTCCGATCTCCAAGTATTAGTGAGGAGCTGTCGGTTTCACCATCATCCTCATTTACAGATTTCTGAGTATTACCTGGCAGTGCAAACTGAGGAATAACATCTGTCTGCACGCCTGACTCCAGAGTACCCTTGTCTCTGATGGTATCAAGGCGCTCCTTTTCTTGCAAGATCCACTGTTGGACTGTAATGTATAGAAGAATTTTAACCATTAAAGGTTTTGGAGATAAAAGTCTAAATTATTAACACCATTTAATCAGAAAAAATGTTTCACAGTATGTTTGCTTCACAGGACTCTCTGAAAAACCTAAAATAATCACGTTCATTTACACCAGCT
>JAYDZF010000009.1:8519604-8530777 GCA_034509105.1 Microcambeva barbata | reverse complement strand
TGTATCTGAGGCATGCAGTGTAAGTCGATACAGTTACAAACATAATATTTGTGTTTACAAAGAAAACATGAGTGTTATAAAACAACAATACATTAATAAAAACAGCTGAAATCATCTTACATAAGTCGCATAAAGAAACAAATTAAGTAATTATTGCTGTTATTAATAATGCTATTATTATCTCACACGCAAGCTCCTATTTTAAAAACAAAATAAAAAGCAAAATTTTTTATGCATTTAAAGTAAAGTTTGTATTGCTCTAAATTAAGATGTATCAGCTTAATTATAGGAAGTTTTTTGTGTTAAACATTATTACATTTTTCTGTCTTCTACATAAACTCGACCTGGAAAACCATGTGATAAAAAGAGGTTCACAAAATTCTGAAAGATTTGGTCAAAACAAAATAAAATGTATTTGATTTGACCGACATTTCATTGGGTTGACAATCTGTTCCAACAGTCAGTAAAATATGTAATTTCATATGACTAACAGCAGGTGACGCTGTTTAATCACAAATTGACTGGGTCACCGATGGAATGCATTATAGCGCATTTTGTGACGTGGTGGATTCAATTACTTGCAGTAAAATACTTTGTTTAAACCTTGAATTGTGAAGTATCCATTTAAATGTACAACGTAGACAGCTTCATTATAAATAATAATAAAAATTGATTTTCGGCAACATAAATCCATTTCATTATTGATTATTTAAAAAAACTATTTAAGGGAAATAGGCTGTTCATCAGCTGATCCGAAATTTTAAGACTGAAGCTTAAAAAATACAACCCCATGTGTTGCTTTTATTGGCGTTTTAACATTATGGTTTACACTTTGGTTACATTAAAGACAGGAAACATTTTTGCGTTTCCAGTTTACCTTACTTGCATGTTTTAGGACTGTGGGAGGAAACCGGAGCACACGGACTAAACACACAGAAAGGACCCTGAACGTCCCAACTAGGGATTTAATCCAGGATCCAGTCATCGTGCCTCTTCATGAACAACACAGGACTATTTTCATCATCATGGATGGCCATGTTTCAGCTCATCGAGGTTGCTTGATCAGGCAACGACTGCTCGTCCTTGTACCTCAAATGGAGTGGCCTGTGTTTTCTCCAGACCTGACTCTCAAAGGAAACCTATGGGATCACCTGAGTTGCCGTGTAGAGGCTCGTAACTCTGTTCCCTAGAACCTCAAAGACTTGAGGGCCGCCCTTCAAGAAGAGTGGAGTACTATACCTCAGAAGAGAATAAGTCGACTTGTGAACAGTACGGGACATCGTTGTCAAGCTGAAACTGATGCTCAAGGACACATAAGTTATTGAGAAATTGACTTTTTTCTTTCTTTCTTTGTTTCAATAAATTGTTCGAGATGAGGAAATCACCATTGTGTGCCTAAATGCTTAACTTTCATGAATGAATAATATAGCGTGAACTTTTCACGTTCTATTAATTCCATCGAAAGCCAATTATCCCTCACTTTGTAGTGTATATTTTGTAAATAATGTAATCGTATTTATAATAATGTCATCTTTAAAGCTGATGTCTATGTTTTTGAACTAAGAGCTGTCAGTGTGATCGATGCTTAACGTCGTAAATATTGTGATTTGGGTGCGATTGCTGAGAGTTGGTCCCTGCAGCCGTACACACGTCGTTAAACTTCTCTTGTCCTCATTATGGTTGGATTTAAGTTACCACGAGCAGTCAACCTTTGAAACGTGTAAACCTGCAAAGTCTTTTAATGATGCCAGTCCTGTTTCGATGATAAAGGTTACAGTCACCAGTCATTCACTGATCGTCAAAATTGTATCAGTGGTTGAGTAGTTTTGATTCTAAAACAAACAAACAACAACAATAATAAAAGTAATAACTTTAATATATATATATATATATTAAATATAATATATATATATAATATATATAAGCGTTAGTTTGCACCTTTTTGTGCTGAATTAACTATAAGTATATATATATAGTAAAGTGCCCAAAACACGTTTGGCAAACATTTCTTTCTAGGAAACTATTTCAGTGCAAAGTTTACCCCAAAAAATTTATGTGAAATAATAATACTAATAATACTACTACTACTACTAATAATAATGATGATGATACTATTGTTATTATTATTTTTACTATTAATGTGATTATTATCATTATTATATAAAAACAACAATATTTTTATAATGTACTAAGTATGTACCAGGCATTATTTATATATTTTTAGTTAGAAGTATACTTACCTTATTCGAACTACTGAATGACAAAGAAACAAGTTACAGTAATTTAATTTACATCATGTATATTCTGTTGTTACTAAAATCATTGTAGATGTCATCATATCTCAAATGTGTTACATGCACTTAATGTAACAAATCTATAACCAACGATTTCCTTTAATACAGTTGTTACTACACCTAAATGAAAAACAACAGAAGTTGGTTTGTTGTAAATACTTTCGTGTTCTTTTAGGGACTTATATATTAGCCGTATTCTTTTGAACAGTTAAACGATTATAAATGTATGTAAATGTATCACGCGAGGTACGTGAAAATATTTACATTGAATTTAATTTAATAATTAAAAAAGTCTAAATTGTGACGTTTTACACGCACATATAAAGATAATATCAAGCACAATGTTGCTTGATTTAAAATATCATAGCATATGTTGTCATTGCTTACAGTCTCTGTCTAACATACTTAATAATTAATGGAAAGTAGCAGCCAGTTGTCATACATAACTATTTTTACATTTGGTTTAGTCGTTTACACATAGTGAAGAATAACTCATGGGTAATTTCATAGTTTTGTTGATTTTTAAGACAGAGAAGAAAAGAAAAGAAAGTGATGTAAACCTCACTGATGCAAGCAGTCATCACCATCATCAGCAAATTGTGAAGGTTTGACTTTTTTAGATGAATGAAATTTACTTTGAAGAGTTTCACTACTGTTTGCGTTTAAAATGCTTTAATTTGACCACAAATGAAAAAAAATCGTTATTATCAGCGAGCTTCATGTCCGAGAGACGTGGTGAGAAACGTCGTGAGATGTTTTGCTGTTATGTGGTACACTATTATATTTAATGAAGCTAAGGAAGTATCTTGACTTCAGAGGTAGTCACGTTTATCTCAAGCGGATTACTTTGGGTCTCTGTACGACATATTCTCCCCAGTTTGCAGGTGCCTTTAGATAGAAACATGTTAAAAACTGTGCTCAGTGACGCACTGGCTTACCTAGGCATTTCTCTATAGAAAAGACCTCTACACCATATAGTGTTATAATGCTCTGATTAACTCTTCCGGTACCCTCTCTACAATAACTTTATTTACATTTAATACGTCTAGTGGGCGCCTTTATTCAAAGCGACGTACCGTGGTAACCTGGCAGATGAAGGGCTTGATCCAGGGATCTCCCAGTTACTACCACTGTATTTTAACCGCTGATCTACCACTGCCAATATACTGTGCCCAGCAAAGCAACGTTGTCAAAGTGGATTTAGAAACGCTATCTGGTTCAACAACGCTTTTAAGACAGGGGCTTCGTAAAACTTAAGTAAGAACTTAAGTAAAACTTAAAATAAGAACTGTTTCCATCAGCTTGCATACATTATGCACGTCCATAGATGAAGCTTTTAATACGAATAGCTTATTTTTCTTTTAAATCTGAAACTGATTTTATGTTTCAGGTTTGATTGAATCATATTCACTTGAAAAACCCCCCACACTTTTGTTTTTTGTAGGTCTACCGACTGTAGTATTGTTTCTGCATTGATTTTTTAAATTTCTTTTTAATTACCGTTAAGAAACGGAGGCTTTATAATCTTATCCCCATGTAGCTCGTCTCTTCTCCAAGTTATTCTAAAAATGTTATAGTGAATCATTATTATATAATACTACACGATTCTGGTCTATTGGGACGCATGAACAAAGAACATATGCTGTAACTGAAGTTTACTCTGGCATTAAAAACCCAAGTTACAGCAATGTGAAGGTGATTTTAAGGTAAGAGATAGTCTTTCATATTGTAATCCGAGTATGGGCTAAAAGTAATGCAACTTCAAATAAATATATTTTTCGAACAAATTGCACATAGCTCATTTACATTTTTACGGATTTATTATTATTATTATTATTATTATTATTATTATTATTATTATTATTGTTATTGTTGTTATTATTATAACCACTAAAATATTATTAATATTAATAATTCTAATATTACTATATTATATATTTATAATTCTAATTATTGTTAATAACATTCAATTTTTTTATTTGCGTTTTTATAATTATACTTTGCATAATACAAAATGCAGATTAATAAAAATATAAAGCACAAAGGTCATTTGACGCTTGTCAATGCTAAATACACCCTAATTTAATATTTTTACTTTTTGATCGTAAACTAGCACACATTTTTCAATTAATATGTCCTACTCTTGAAATTGAAGCTGGTTGATTGATCAGCTTAACCTGACAATGTTTTCGGCTAGTAGTTCATCCGCATGTGAACGTTTGATTTACATATTTAACGCGTTTTTGTCTCCAACACAAAAACAAACGAAATCAACTTGATTTTTGACAGCGGAGAGAAACATACTAGGATGGATGTGCAAATGCTGGCGCAATCAAACAACCATCTTAAAAGCTTGCAAGTGACCCAGGTGACATGATAGTAGACGGGATTTTTTGGACAGGGTTGATCAAATGAGAGGCTCCATAAAAACCAGTAAACAGGAAACAGTGATACAAATGACTTGCGAGGATCTCATGCACCTTATGCAAAGATAACCAGTCGGTTTAAACAGACCCAAGAACAGGAGCACAGTAGCTTTCTAAACTTGACACTCGGATGAGACCAGTAAATTGGTACCAGTAACAGCAATAATATGTTGCTTTCTGAGTAATATTTGGGGGGGAAAGGTCCCCACTACAAGCAGCATATTATAAAGAACTTCAGGGTTAACGAGCATGGCGAGTGAGTTATAAATGTTCAGCATTAACGTGTAAAAGAAAAAAAAGTAAGTCAAACTTTGCAAAGCGTAGAAACTATACAATGAGGAAAAGAACCCAAATTATAACTCAATAAATGCTAGCTGCAGTGACTACTTTAAAACGTACCAAACCAAAACAAACATGTTTTTGTATATACATCTAACCAACAAAGCAAAATCTATTTATTAAAATATCAGCTTTTTAAACATTAGAAGTGCTATTTCGACTTAGTGTTATTTCTACTTCAAGCTTAATACATGGTTATACCAAAACCCATATATATATTTTAGCTACAACTAAATCAAATCTAAAATGCTGCATTATATTTAGAGGAAGTGAGGCAGAACTCGCCACTGACCGGCTTGTCATGGTAAATTCTTTCAACCAATCAACGCACAGCAAGAGGTAACGGCGAAAGGCGATTGGACGACGAGTTCGTACTTTTGAGAAAACTTTTAAAGGCCGTCCCATCACAGGCGCGGATTGAAATGTAAGCCTGTCCTCTTTACCATCAGGAAACACAACGAATTTTCCTCCCTCGTATCCCCCTCTATCGCATCTGCGAAGTGATCGATTCTTTCCAGCTTCATCTGCAGACGTCAAAGACAAGCTAAACTGGAATCTGAACTTCTCAGTGGACGTGATTATTGGGGATTCTGTTCGTCATCGGAACCATACACGCGATGGGTAAGTTGAGGGACTATTTTCATCCTGACATTCAAGTCAGCGCAATGTCATTTAAGTCTTTAATAATGTTTTTGCATTTAAACATTTCGCACATAAAGCCTTAAAAGCTTTTTGCCACCACAGTACATTTCTGTAGTCGTACAGTTCTGCCGATGTGGTTCCATGCCAGAACGTCAAGGATCATGGAACATTTTATGCTTAAAATCTTTTAACCTACTTTGCAGAATAAGCAAAGGAACATTAAACATATTAAACTCGGCTACAGTTTTTTTTACAGTGTAGAATGTAACAGGTTAAGATTAAGAATCGTCTATACCTTTTACATAACCTATGATGAACGTACATTGTGTACCTTGACAGTTGACATTTAGGAATTAACTTTTTTGAATCATGACGTAAGCATAATATTTAACTCGCCTATGCTTCTTTGTTCCGTTTCCATTTGATGATGTTTAGAACCAGCCTTCGGGGAGGTAAACCAGCTTGGCGGTGTGTTTGTAAACGGAAGACCGCTACCCAACGCCATCCGCCTCAGGATTGTAGAACTGGCACAGCTAGGAATCCGGCCGTGCGATATCAGCCGGCAGCTTCGAGTTTCTCATGGCTGCGTGAGTAAAATTCTGGCCCGCTATAACGAGACCGGCTCCATTCTGCCCGGTGCTATCGGCGGCAGCAAACCGCGGGTCACCACTCCCACGGTGGTCAAGCATATTAGGACTTACAAGCAGCGGGATCCGGGCATTTTCGCCTGGGAAATTCGAGACAGACTTCTGGCCGACGGTGTGTGCGACAAATTCAATCTACCTTCTGTCAGCTCGATCAGTCGGATCCTGCGAAACAAGATCGGAAATCTGTCGCAACAGAGTCAGTACGAGTCAGGCAAGCAGACGTCTCATCATCAGCCGCAGCACACGCTGCCTTATAACCACTTATACTCTTATCCATCGCCGATCGCAGCCGCAGGGGCTAAAGTACCAACTCCACCTGGCATGGCTGCTCTTCCGGGACATATGGCTATGCACAGAATATGGCCATCTTCCCATTCTGTCACAGATATTCTTGGCATCCGATCTATAACAGAGCAGCACAGTAAGCATTCTCTCTTTTTTTTGTGATGGAAACTTTTTTGGGGGTCTGTGTGAGTGTGTGTGTGTGTGTGTGTGTGTGTGTGTGTGGTAAATAGCAGATTCGTAGTCACATACATTTTCTACAGAATTATAACAGCTAATGCAGTTTACCCAAACACACACTGAGTTTAAACAATAGGAGTTATTTGTAATTGATAAAGCTGATAACACTGTAAAGAGCGTTTAACTACAGTTTGTTGAAGGTTAGCTTCATACAAATATTTAGTATATGTTAATTGTAGAAGGGTATATAGTGGATGAATAACTTAAAATATACGCGATGTATAGTTTGTAATCTTACTTAAGATGTCTCTAATTATTT
Organism: Microcambeva barbata; assembly: GCA_034509105.1. Lineage (NCBI taxonomy): Eukaryota > Metazoa > Chordata > Actinopteri > Siluriformes > Trichomycteridae > Microcambeva > Microcambeva barbata. The sequence goes on along the minus strand of JAYDZF010000009.1, from coordinate 8,523,648 downwards.
AATCAAAACAATCGAGCACTGCTTATCTTATTTTTTAGTAAATGGTTGCCCCGAGATTAATACATTTGCATGGTATAAATAAGAGACAAACTCAAAATAATATTCTGCATTACTGAAAAGTGGTAGCGTTCAGATAATTTAATGACACGACTGAAACAAACCAGATCGTCACAGACTATGCAATAGTCAGTATTTAATATTAGAACCTACAATGTCCATTTACTTAAGCAGAGTGTATATCTTAATGATTTTAAAAAAATAATATTTGTATTTTACTACTAATATATTTCTCTGCTGCTACTACCGACAATAAAGACAAGGCCTTCGGAATTGTATTGTGATTCTAGTCTAACGAAGACATGTCATGTCAGTGATTAGAGCATCGTGCAGAACCATGTCCCTCTATAGGAAGGCTGCAATCTCCGTCCCTGACTTTCACTAAATGTAACTACAACAGAGGAATGTGTCCTCAAAAGTAAACGTCCTTAAAAAGTTATGCATTTCCAAATGAATCACAGATGTTGGCGACGTATTCTGAACGCTTAAGCAAAGTAGTACGTGCACTTCGGCGTCAGACGTTTAGAATTGACAATGTATGCAAACAATGCATAATTATTCCAGTGGTTTTTTAAATGAGGAATATAGCCATTTTGTAGGACAGGTAGCCCGTCTGAATAGACGTTCAAAGCAGATACTCCCTCCAAATACACACGCACCCCTGCTGAATTAACACCTTCAGCGTTGAATTAACACCTGAAGTGTTCATTTGTGTCCAGCTGGACTTGTATAAACTCTGTAGGTGTTAATGAAAGATTTTGGCCCCTCCCTTGACCCCCACGATAGATATAACACTGTAAACAAACACGTTTTGTAAAGGTGAAAAATACACTCATGTGTACAGTCAGGGTGGAATTTCTTTCTCTAACTTTTTAGTGTCGATAGCGTGTAGACAATAGTATTCAAGCCTGATAAGTAGAGCAGTTAAAATACATCCCATTTGACCCCACAGGAAGAAGTTGAGGAACTACCTAGAGGAACCGCTTGTAGTTCCAGTATCTTACATTTGATTTAAGTTGGTTTTTAATGAACTGAATTTGGATTACGTTTCGACACTTGCAGTACCATTTAAATTAAGGTAGTGCACTTGCCATTAATAATAATAAAAAAACAATAAAGAAGACATAATTAAACCTAATGGTTTTGTTTTCTTCTGCAAAAGGTAAAACGCAATGATTGGGCATTTTGACAGCTGTTTAAGTTTCGTGCAAGTAATCAACAGATTAAAAATCTGTTCAGTCTAGTTAAAGCTGTCTCTCTGAAGCCCACGCGTGACCTTTCTCACCTCCATCTTCCTTGTTTCTGTTTTGCCCCTCAGTTAGTGACAGTGCGTCGTTTTCCAGCGCCAAACTAGAAGAATGGAGCACTATTAGCAGGGGTAATTTCCCGTCAGCGAGCTCTCCACTAGTCAATGGCGGGGATAAGCCTCACTTAGAAGCTGACACGAAATACTCACAGGTAAAACAAATAGATCATCATCTTATAAATAATAAACGAGCTAATTACAAATTAATTTCATTCCATTTCGAATTTGTATCAACCACCATTTAAACTGACAGGTGAAGGTGAGCACTTCTAAATTATTTTCTAGATTTCGCGAAGCATTATTATTATTATTATTATTATTATTATTATTATTATTATTATTATTTACAACATCAATATTGACGTAATATGTTTAGGTTGTATGAAATACGTGGAATTAAGTTACACAAAAACGAAATGGCTCCAACAATTTAAAAAGGGTTACACTGAATTTATTAATCAATTAATTAACATAATACAGCGTCACAATTGCCAAAAGCAGCAAATGTGGGTTTGAAAAAATAATAATTTTAGATCAACAAATTGTGGATGTAATTATACGTTAATTCCTCGAAGTTTAATTGTTTTTAATATTTTGTTGTGTTATCGTATGAAGCGAATCGTTCAGTTTAAAATCTACTGGAACTCTGCTATAACACGAACATGAATTTCATCAAATGAAACAATGGTAAATTTGACAAGTAAACTAAACCGCCTTTTTTAGTTTGCAATGCTGGTAGTTTATTGTATCTTCAGGCTTTAATATTAAATTGTATTTTTATTACATCACAGGTAAAAGAATGGGAGTTAAAATATAATTCTCAGCCGTTACTTTAATTTGTAATAATTGGACAAACCATGATCCGTCATGTGTCAGTATAATGAACACATCAGTATACAGCGACATTTCAACGCAACACAAGTCACTTCCATTTAATGCAGTTTTTCTATTTTATTTATTTATTTATTTATGGGGGGGTTATTATTTTGCTTTATCAAATCTAAAGTAGCTGAATGTAAAGTGTAAATGTTAACAGAAAACATTGAATCTTCAGACCTTTTACCGATGTGATTTTACACTAATCTCCCCGAACTAACCTTTTATTATAGGCTGCACGAATCATTTAAACTTCTAAATCCAAATGCTTAACTTTTATTGTCGATAAACTATACTGAAAGTATCCCGCTTTCAATCAACAGTGCACATTCCCATGCTCCCATTTAACTCATTTAAAATAGTAGACCTAAGCCTCGATGGGTTTCTGCCATAATAACTTTTTTCTTTACGCTTTTTTAAGTAGGGGCAAAATTCAGGTTTGGCCTGTTGGAAAGCTTGACAATAAAATACAAAGCAACAACAGTGATAAACGATATAAGCCACAGTTGATTCGTTTTCGTTTTCTAGGCTTGAACGATGCTATAGGGCACTGATTAATCGATTATTACAGGGGATTAGAAGTTTATGTCTCGTGGAATACGACTAAATAAATCTTTATTACCGGAGCATACGCGCTGCCTGGCTCCTTATTATAACTCTTTACAATCTGACTGACTTAAGATATTCATCTACTGGGAAGAGTTGGTATAGAACATCTGGAGATCGTCACTGGCCATAAATGATCTTATCTAGCAGAATAAAATGACATAAAGCTAATATATGCCACGTCTATCAAAATAATGCATTAAAATAAACTGCTATACAGTATAGATGACATATAATAATGAACACACACACATTAACCTGTTAAACTAATCTTCTGACATGACAAACGTTTATGATTATTATCATTATTAACTACATTACATGCTTGGTTGACAATGAGACCAAAATTTCAGTGATGGTTATTCATTATTTGATTCAGTAAACGACACCAGTCGCAGTATGTTGAGCAGTGACTTCAGTCCCTTTGGTTGTTGAATGGAATACGGGTTCGGTTTTAAAAGTGTTGGATTTAAAACGCATTGATAATCGTCCATCTTGTGTAGACGTGCTTGCGGGTCCTCCAATTGATCCAGCGCACGCATGCGCAACCCTCAGCATATGTGTATGGCTTCAATTAATCTCACTATTGCAAAACACCTCAATCCAGAAAGTCCGAGGTTAAGGCAAGAGTTCAGAACAGATTTAATCACATGTTCCAGAAATTCAGACTTTTGTACTATAGATGGTAATGAGTCCCCGAATTAGGTGAATAATCTGTAGTTTAATTTGTATTCTAAAACGAAAAGCTAGTTTAGTGTACTAAGATTAAACAATGACAACTGACAAGCTTTGAGCAGATTAATTCACTTAAGATCTATATTTTTTAAAGATATACTGTTCAAAACCAGCAGATCTATTCTCTGAAACGACTTTACATGTTTGCAGGCAAAATACAGTCAAAACCAAACTACAGGAAAATCCAAAGGGATTAAAGCCATTTCGTGCATTAACAAATATTTTTAGTAGTCAGGGACCACCCAAGTGTGTGTTTTTTTAATGTTAAAACACTTACTTGCGACTTCTTTCAGTCTTTCTTTTTATCCTAACATTTTGTTTGTACAGTGTACACTAACATATATGTACTACTGCTGATATTGGTACTACTACTCTTACTGATTTGTAAATTCAACCCTCTGTCTCATTTAGTTTTCCAGCTGACATTCTGCATTCTTTATCCTCATAAAGACTTGTATGATACT
>JAYDZF010000009.1:8507789-8519504 GCA_034509105.1 Microcambeva barbata | reverse complement strand
AATTCAACCCTCTGTCTCATTTAGTTTTCCAGCTGACATTCTGCATTCTTTATCCTCATAAAGACTTGTATGATACTAGTAGCTGTTTTAGTCACATACTCATGATCCTATCACTCTCTTCATTTACAGACGCTGAATGGATTGCCCACAGTGAACAGCTATGTCACAGCGCCCAGCATCCATCACTATCATCCTCCCACCCAAGTGTCGCCTTACATGGGGTACAGCGGCACCACGTCGGCCTATGTGACCGGCCCCACATGGCAGCCGCCCAGTGGCAGTGCTCTCTCTCCCCACAGCTGTGACCTTGCAACTCCGCTAGCCTTCAAGGGTATGGCAGCAGCCCGGGACTCAATGCACCCCGTCACTGCCTCTGCTCTCTGATCTCCAAGGGGCTCAGACAGTGAGGACAATTTGTGTGTCAGGACTTTCAGCCATCGCTGGATGGACTAATGTTACATTTTTTATATATTTATGAGTGACTTACCCAAAGAGCCACGCTCTTTCCTATTTTAGTTCCCTTGAACTCTGTGTTTGCTAGTGATGGAGAGATTGTCTGTCCACACTGCCGAATGTCCTTCTAGACCACGTTGCAGATCAGAGCACAGTGAACCTTGCTCGTTAATGGATTTATTGCTAGCTCAGTCTCAATGATGTTCTTTCTGTGAATATTTGTTTTTTTAATTAAAGAAAATGGAAACAAAATAACCCTAATGTTCTACAACAGGTCAATATGCATTTAAGTGTTTCAGGGTATTATAAACAGCTAAATTCAGATGTTTTGTTTTTGTTACCATCACATTTTGATAAAATACTTTTTAGGATAACAACTGATTTAATGTATAGCAGCGCTCTGGGGAGATGTTTTACTTATTTATTAGCGTGTAAGGTATGTTTTAAGTGCTGTGCAATTATTACAAATGAATGCAAGTAGAGCCATTATGAGACAGTGATGATGCACATTCTGACACCATCAGCACTCATTCGTGCTGCAATAAGGACCAGTGAAGCTGCACACTTCAAAACCTTGCACAATAAAATTGAATGTATCTTATTAAGGAAGCAAGTGACAGACCTCAACTTATTAATCATTTTTCCAAGTTGACCACACAAAATAAAAATGTTTATTAATATTATTAATTTACAGGAATAATATGTTTATATAGATGTAAACAAACATGTTGGGCTGGTGCTTGTATGCAAATCATTTGTGACATGACAATGGGTGCTGACATCTCTTTATAAAACAATAGCAGAGTATCTCAATGTCATTGTTTCTTTTTCTAATTTGATCCAGATTTTTGGCAGCTTCATTGAACTAGGACTTTATTTGAGAACTTTAAGTGAATGCAGATCAGCCCATCAGACTTTGAGGATATAAATTAAAATGATTTTTGGTTTAACATCAAACTAAACAAATGCATATTTTATAGCATTCCCAGTACTTGTTTAATCTAAGCAGCCCCAATCCTTCATCTATATTTATATTACATGGTTTCAAATAGTTAATTGAATTTCAATACGATAGCTTACCAATTTTGTTATAAAAACATCCATAGCTGATAATTCTTACTTTAAGCTTTAGAAGTTGTACACATTTAATAAACAGACATGATGTTAAACTTTAATGTTTAAGAAAGATAGGAGCCCTCATCAACGAATGTTTAATGTAATTAAGCTTATTTATAATTAACAACCATGCTTTTTGATTCTAAATTGAAATGTGGAAAGGCAATAGAGAAGTTGCAATTTCCCCCATGTTGCAACAGTCACCACATGTCGCAGTGTAAACAGCTGACCCAGTGCTGCAGCTGATTTGACTTGGAAAACACTTGCACCCTGGCAGCGTGGTCACGGACCGTTGCTTCGGATTCATTGTGACCGTACATGAACTACCTAAAAGCACCTTACATACAGTGCTTGTCAGACCACCACACACATTCTTGTGACGCCATTCTATTCAAATGACAAGCTTTGAATGCCATTTACGTGTCTGCTGGGTTTGCTGACACGGACGTTGACACTACACCTGCATGAACTCACCACCTATATTCTACACAAGACCAACAATCTCCTCCACTATATATTAGGAAAGTTCAGTTTTTGTAGGGCAAGAGTGGTTGTACTTAAAGATAAATATATAAATAAATATAAATTCAATAGAGTATTGTGGTAAAGAGCAAAACTATAATATACTTATAATAGATGGACAATCTAAAAATGAAATTTAATAAACATTTTCTAGCATTTTAGAACAAAACAACTTAAAGAATGAAACCTAATTTAACAAAGATCAGTTGGACTTCAAGGCAATTGCCACTGGTGTGACCTTTTGGTAAATGATAAATAATTAAATAGATTATAAATGTTTTAGGAATGGATACTTACCATTTATGAAGAACGCAATCATTCAATCATGATGTTTCTAGTCTTTAAATTGATGCTTTTATTTATCACAACACACTGCAAGAACAAAAGAAAGTACCTGAACAAGAAAAAATACACTTAAGCAATAAATATAACAAAACCATAAACATTTTAATCAATAAGCAGTGCAGAAAACTAAGAGAGACAGAAAAACACAGGCATGGTGAAGCATGTCAGGACAAACACCTTAAAGTCGCCACTGAAACAAAGAAAAAAAGTTCATGCTCTCTCTCTCTCTCTCACACACACACACACACTCACGCACACACAAACATCTGTTTGGGATTAAATCCTATGGAAAGGCAAGTCAAATGTCACATGGTTATCTTTAGCTGACTGTGTGCAATCAGGCTTCAGACAGGAGTGTGGTAATTTTAACACTAAGCAGGGTCTACAACAATACTAGTGAACAAGGCTAAGGTGTGAGCTTGGTTTGAAAGGATGACTGACCTTAGGCAGACTTTTCCCTGGTGTATTACAACAACATGTTCTAAACACACACAGGTGAGTTTGGGCCCCCTAGTCAAAATGGATTCAGCAGCGAAACGCTCAGCCTGACTCAAAGTGTTGATGCCATTGCTTAGTTTATGAATACCAGGGAAACCCCCCTCTAAATACATACAGTGTAACCAGGCTGAAATGTGGGGTTAGTAGAGAGAGGATTTAACAATAACAGTCATTCCACCTAAATATACTTAATCTGGTTCTAACAGGTAAACAGATCTAAATGAAGCCAAATAGGGTTGTATGTCAGCAACTGTAAAAGAATTCTTGAAAGGAAAATGACGGATGCTTATGATGATAGCTGGAATGTGCTATGCTAAGACTTAAACCTACTACTGAAAAGCCACAGCAGCTTTAAAACAAAGGCAAGCTGAAAAGACAGGCTGTTCATTTAACACAGCATTCCAGCATTTAGGACTTTCCATCAAGCCAAGGTTTTCTCACTTCATAGGTTAGTTATTTCCCCACACACAAACACAGCCATCTTTTAAACATTTTAGGACCAGTAAATGAGTAATGATAAAACACTATAAAACAATGAGGTATGGAGATATTAACATATAGTTGCTTTTGAGACACCAAAACATTCAAGCATTGTTTTATTTGCAGTCAAGCTACAAAATAAGGGAGATAAAATGTAGAAATGACACGAGACAACAGGAACATTTTACAAGTATATAAAATCTATTATGGTCAGGTATCGACATACTTTTGTTCATACCGTTTAATACTGTAAAAGTTTTGTTTTGTTAGAGCTATAGTAACCATGCTGATCGGAGCCGTCAACGGTTTGTTTCTGGGTTGGACAATACCTCAATCAAACCTATTACAGTCATCAAAACCATACTGTCATGTTGTGAAATAAGAGGAAATCTGAGTACCCTGATGAAACACCTGCCAAATTAAATACATAGCAAGCTTGAACAGTGCTGTAAAGTAAAAAAAAAGACTAGGAAGTATTTATATTTAAAATTTCTTCGCAAATATATTTAAAGGTAAATGATACAATATAATTTATCAGTTGCACTGTAGGGTGTTCTAATTTAGCTCAATGAAAAAAGAAGCAAATATAGCTGAAAAGCAAATACTACCTAATAAAATGCCAATTAAATAGTGACACGAAAAGAACAGATATTTCTTAATATGATCCCTAGAGAACAAATATCAGAAAGGCTAAACAGAGAGAAAGTGAATTGGTAATGTGATCCTCTCATGATGAGAAGCAAAAGAAAAATATAAATAAATATAAATAAAAATAATAATATAAATAATTTAAATATCCAGAAATTATGCTCAAATCTGAAGAAAGCCAGTGACTTAGTCATGTTGGTATTAAATGCTGTACTGTCTGAGTGATTGTGTCATTAACAGAACCACATAGGCTAAGAAAACTTCTACAAACCTTTAAACACAGGTGCCACGATATACAACACAGAAGACTCCAGAATGTTTTGACTGAATAAAAATGTTATTTAAAGCAGATATAATTCACAAATTGTCTCATCACAAATGAAATCATTTCAGGATTGTTAAACTAAGTCTATAACTATTTAGTAGTAATCATATCTCAGTCCCAACTTTTGTACTGAGAAAAATTATACACAAAAACAACAGCGGTCAGTAGTTCATGAGAATTATTAGAATGTAATGTAATAAAAAAATTTTCATTTATATTCCTTCTACTGTTCTAACTTTGAAATTGCATTTCCATTGTTTGAAAATGACACACTGACAACTTTCCTCCGTCTTTACTATTTAATCCTTTAAAATCTTTAAGTCTTTACACATGAGGCATAAACGAGCAAGTGGGACAGAGCAAAAAGGAGCCTACATTTCTTGTTCACATATTTGCATTTTTGGGATGTTATTTAAACTTGCATCAGCCTAAAGGCTAAGAGCTGATTGACATTTTAGCAAATGTGATGGCTGACAGGAATTCACAAAGTTTTGTCAGCAAGGCTTTGGGAGAAAAAGGAAGGACAATGCTGTAAATGAATCATCATTACCAGTATCAACAAGATGATGTGTTGCAAGCGCATTAACATATCCGTTTTACATCATTAAATATTTTATTTCAAACAAAACAATTTCTTCAACATTCATTTATGCTGAAGCATTTGGTACATTTGAATTATTTCAGTTTTTCATTTATTATTATGAATATTCATAATTAAGGTAAAACTGAAAATTAAATTGTAGACACAACTTGTTTAATCATATTTTTTATTTTGTATTGTTTGGACATTAGTACACTTCTAGAACCAGTAAAAGCAGAATTCCCTGTATTTCCTGAAAGATATTCCATTTAACTCATTTCTAAACAATGTGATTACTTATTACATAACCAGTCAATTAACCAGACCCTAGGTTCTTATTTTTTTGTTAAAACCCAATTCAAGCACCATCGATTCTTTACACACATTTTGCCTGACATGTTCTGAGCAAGTACAAAGTAACTTAGTGATAACAGTCGAACGTCAAGACTGATAATATGGTAAACAAAATCATTTGTCATTTTATACTGCTTGTACAGCATCACTTCATATTTAAAATTTAAAAAGGTCTTCGTGTTAAAATTTTTTGTTCAGACTTGATTGTATTCGTTATACATTTACATAACCCATAAATTCATCAATTTTATTGATGACAGGTCTGATTCCCTCAGAAAAAACTGAGAGCAATAGAGGATGCCAATACATTGCAGGGTTTATAGCAATTTATGAATACATTTAAATCTAAACCCACTGGAAGATCTTAAAGTTACAAATCAATCAGATCTGTTTTAGATTTCTCCAGTGTTATGCAAATCCATATGTTATGCAAAAACAATCATAAACAAGACAAGTATACATTATTTTGTCATTTGTATCAACAGATACACATCTGACAGTGAGGTGTCAATCTCAACTCAGCCCTTATTGATGGGGTTAGTGATTTTTAAGTAGCCCTTTGTCAATAAAAGTTGTGCATGTAGGAGCTTTTGTATGAGACTGAAAAATTATGGGTCCAATTTATACTGGGATAATGTTTACTTCTAGCACTAAGAGTAAGGAAATAATTTTTTCCTCATAGTTGACAGCTGAAATGAAGAAAGAATGCATCCTCGTGCAGTAATGTAAGATGAGATGTAATTGCTAAGCAAAACAAATTTTGTTATTGAGAATTAATGTAAAACAGGCCCAGTTCCGATAAACAGCTGGTAATTAGCTGCTTTATTTTTATATTGGTATGGCAGTGATATCAAAAGCTGTTTCATGTTTGGTATTTTGTAACTGTTAAAATTCCGTAGATCTGAGGCGGTGCCGCTAATGTACATGGTCAGTGTGCTGTGAGTGATGAAAGCAATTTCATCACCAGTTTTTTTGTAGCCAGCCGGAGACATATTCATACACCAGGAGCATGACGGCACCTCCTACACACAAGGCAAAAGAATCAGTCTACATGTAATACAGTCTGGGTGTCCAATTCAACTCCTACATGACCGGTGTAGTGGTAGGTTTCTAATCAAGCCTGAAGCATCTCATGATTCCAATCTGTATTGATCCGGTGGTGCTCCTGAGTGGTATAATATAAACCTACAGCAACACTGGCCCTCGGTGAAAGATTGGAAAACCCATCTTATACAAGCAGGTAAAAAGAAATGGTGTTGAATTACCTGGTCCGAGCCTCAAGATCTTTGGAATCAGCCCTTTGTACAGCGCAAGGTATCTTTAAGAAAAAAATCAGACAGTATATGTAACCTTTTATATGATTACAGATTCTTATTGCAAAACAATACTGATGCAGGAGAGGCTGAAATTGAAATTCATCCATAGAAATTCATTCAGACAGTAATACAGTAAGACAGTAATACTTGAATAACCGATTTTATTAACACAGCAGCCAATAAGTAACTACCCAGTTCACTAGTGGACTATCAGAGTAGATGACAATGGCTACAGTGGCAGTGTAGTTTATATTGATACATGTTTTTATGATTTAGTTAATAATGGCTAAACATTTAAAATGTCATCTCAAATTATTAGATCAGAGGAAAAAATTATTATCTAATTCTTCTTTTTCAACAAACAGCTGTGTGAAAAAATATTAGCCAATTACTTCTAGATTTCCAACAAACTGACACTTCAGGTCATCAAGCACTTTTATATCAGACAAAAATAACCCAAGTAAACACAACTCATTCATTAAATAATTTCATTTACTAAACGAAAATACCAGGTCCAATGAAACAGCCCTCTTATATACTAAATCACCCAGTAAACCAGTTTTAATTAGAAAGTTAGTTTCATTTCACTAGTCACACCCATGATTACTGGCAGACCTGTCAAACCAGAACATCACTTAAACACAACCTGCTCGTCAATGAGATGCAGGCTAGAAAATCTCAAAAAGCAGCACATCAGATATACAAATGTGAAACAATCGAGCCCACCACTGCTAAATGTTTAAGCTCCTGAGTTTGGATCTCATTTCGCTCTCAGCTGTCGACACAGACAAGATTGGCAATGCATGAGGGATGGCCTGAAAGAAATAATATTTTTGTGGAGTGTTTGGTTGAAGATGAAACCTTTTGGACAATCTTAGCTTATTTGTGAGATACAGTGCAAATCCATCTCCAAATGTCTTTAAAAAGAAGAAGAAAATTAAGGATTTGGAGAGACTGAGTCAAAGTCCTGATTAGGATCACTCTGAGATGATGTGGCAAAATCTCAAATGGGCAGTTTATGGTGGAAAATATCACAAAAAAAAAAATCAGTAAGGAAGACTGGACCAACATTCCCCCGGCATAATGGAAAATACTTATCAAACTTTTTTGCAGTTGTTACTGCCAAGGGTGTCAGGACCAGTTGGGTTGTCTGGATCCTGTAATAAACTTAGTTGGAAGATCTAAAATGTGTAAATGTAAAACATGGAGGATGCAATAGGAGGGGATAATAGTTTATTATTTACTATATTAATAATATTAATAATAGTAAAAGCACCAAAGATTAGAACATCTGTTTTATGTAGGCAATTACAAACTTATCATTTTAAACAATATGTTTCTAAGATTTTTTTATTTATAATATCTATATTATATATAAAATATAGAATGCATTTAAATATTCGTAAAGAAAGAGATCAAAAGAATACAACTTAAATTTAAAGTTACATAAACGCATATTCTGAATGTTGCATTGCTACAACATCTGACCTGACACCCCAAAAAAGAATAATGCACCCGCCTGTGGTGCCTAGACAGTTTAGGACCCTAAACCCAGTCATGTTGTCTACCTGTCCCTAATGTGTTCAAGCTGATCTCTGGCTCGGGGTCGGGCACTCACCGTGTCTCAGCCTCTGCTGGCGTTAATAAGGCTCAAGCCACTTCCTCCCTGACCTGTCGTCTGATTAAACTGACCCGCTGTGCGCCGTGCGCCTCGTTAGGGCCTGCTTAACGATGTCTCCCATCGGGACCACTAATTAGGCTGGACTGTTACGTGTTAGAGGGTTCGACAGATTTGAATAGAGAGGGTATCCTTTCAGCACCCCAAAGCTCAAACAACTACACTGAGTGGGCTACTCGTACACACTGAGAGAGAGACATACACCAAACCCTACCTTAACCCAGGCCCCAACTTATCTAATAAGAAGCAGTCTGCCAGTCTCCATGAGCAAAGTCAAAGGAGCAAATCAAGTCCCTGAAGGCTCATAAAAGCAATGAATTCAAACACAAAGCTCTTTATGAAACCTGTCAACTAAAAGGGACTGTATCATAATAAAACCCTTGAAATTAATGTCTACTGCACATTATGTGAACTGGGACTATGCAGCTCACGACACATAACCTAATGCATAGAATTTCTTCAATAACTAGTAATTCAAAAATAGATAGTAATAAAAAAATAAACAATATAAAACATGCTTGAACTTCATAAAGGAGAACTCTTTGGTATTTTTTAAAAAAATATATGAATAAAAAGACTGTAGAGTTCAGTTTAGTAAATCATTTGAAACCAGAAATGCCAGAAAAGAAAATTACTGCAGTACTCTGGTGTGTTTAGAAAAGAGAAACAAAAGTGTTGCTGCTGTCGCGATTCTTTTATAATTTACTAACTAACTAACACGATCAGACCCAGCAGATTGCATTACTTGCATATTTTTTTCTGTCAGTGTCCAGTTACCAACAGTTTTTTCCTATCCACACGTTTGAACTGTGTTACAAGCATCAAATTCAAGTTGTTCAAATTAGGATAATTATCCAATATATTTTTGAACTTGTCAGTTAAATAAAGGTTTAAAAGAATTAACAAACCATAGCTTCTAGTTGATCATATTTAACAAAATGTCTATTTGTTTGTTTTTGTTCAGTCTATCAATTAGATGTTATATACCTATATACCTACCCCTCTTCACGGGACACCAGACTCATGGTCTGAAAGCAGCTGCGGTACTTTATCTTCCCTGGATCTGGCTGGGGACCCTGGATACGGCTCTTCGCAACATCGAAGGGGATGTTCACACAAGAAGAAATGGTTCCCGACAGCAAACCTATGGTAAACTTTCTCATAAATTCAAGACCAGGATCCTATCAGAAAAAATAAAATAAAGAAAGGAGTAGAGTTTGCATTAGTAACAGAATAAAGAATTTCTATGCATTTCATGAAAACATGGCTTAAAATTGTCTAAGTTCTCAAACAGATCAGTAATCCAAGGGTATCGATTCATTTTGCATCAAAGTTTTCAGTCAATACTGAAAAGCCCAGGCTGCATTTTATTAACTAAAATTATTCTCACGTCAGCCCCGGCACTACCAAACCTTTGGCCACTGACATAGTGGTCTTTTCCAATCTGTAAGACCTGACAAGATCTGAAAGTTCTGCTCTCATACCTTCATCTCTTCAACTGATTTAATTTACATTGATATACTATTAACAGTAAAGCTTGCTCTAAAGAGTGAAGGAACTAGCTGGAGGGTATAAACATAAGTCAGAAAGGACCATAAGAACCTGGCACATATCCAGGATTGCCTACCAAGCTAGGTCGGCTGCCAGTTTGATTCAAGGAACACCCAGCCAGACTCCTTCTACAGAAAATGGGAACCACCAATCTTCTCTCCTATAGCATGCCTATCATAATGGGATACCAAATTGCAGCCCTCTTTACTGGGGGCTTGAGGAAGCAATCAGTGGCAGAACCCTGAACCCTATAACAGCTCCCCTGGGAAACTATTCAGCCTCATCTCTTTGAGAGTATAAACCATGCAATTGGGAGACGATTCCCCCTTTTCAGGGCACCTGGGAGCTAATCACACAAGTTTACTCACTGACATTTTTGGTTGCTTTCCATGGACAAGGGTGTTCTGGATTATGTTTGTACCCATAACCAAAAGCCATAGATGTGCCTCGCAGGCCTACTGCACATGATCATTATTCTATTCTCTGTCCCACATGTTTTGTTCTGGGACTGCTGGTGTCTCTGTTATTCTAGTTGTGGTTCACTGATTTTGTTGCCTCTTAAGCTTCTCTCTCCTAAAAGTTTTGAAATGGAACTGTATATTAAAGACCATGTGGTTGTGAAACATTTTATTTGTATTTTGTGTTACAAAATTTTGCGTGCTCACTTGTTTTGCTCCCTGCCTTCTTTCTTATTAGTCAACTAATTGCTTACAATTAGTTAGTGCATTTATTATCTGTGATGATAACTATATGTGGGGGAACTCAAAATACTTGACTGACTGCCAGTAATAGAAAGAGAATTTGTGTTGCTAATCCATAAACCGCCTAGAAAGAGAACACTTTAGCTGCTCATCTTAACAGACACACCTGTGATAGTAAAGATAGCTTTGACTGAATAAATTATATATGACAAAACGATCTTTTTATGTACATTATGTGTTGATTCGCATAAAGGTCTTAGAAATAGGACTGTGCACTTGACCTGACATGATCAGTCGTATCAATATGATGCAAATGGCTTTGTTTGTTCTCCTTTTATAGCCTTACTTATGCCATTAGACAAAAGGGTCACTGTAAATGCAGCCATAGGTATTGTATTAATATTAATGTGTGAACATAACTCAAAGCTGTGGTGTTACCAGCAGAAGTAATGTAGTTTGATTCGGGAATCTGGACAAAATGATAAATAAGCAATTAACCAAATAATAATTTTTATGAATGCACTTACTCTTTTATTTTAACATAAAGGTCATGATACAATAGCCAAAATTCAAAACTCAGAGCGATTTACATCCTACTCCCCACAGGGTTTCTAAAACTGTAATACAACATTAAAATGAGCACTGATTTAAGTGTACTTGATGAATCGCTTCAGTTGCCTGAGGCACACTTGCCCATCATTTACATATAATTTTCATCTGACACGTCTCAATTCTCCATCATTTCCATGAAACCCACCCTGATTCATGCAGGTGTAGCAAACTATTAAGCAGGTTCATTGAGACAAAAGAGGAATGGAAAAAGTTAACTGCAAGAGAAATGTGTTCACCTTTACAAACCAAAATACTTAAACTGAACAAAAGTTTGGACACACCTTCTGATTCAATCATTTTTCTAGGCTATTTATTTTCTACATTATATATTAATACTGAACACATCGTAACTATGAAGGACTACATGTAGTAAACACTGTGTTAAACAATTTTAAATTCTTCAATGTACACACATTGTACTTGGCTTTGCCTTCATTTGTTGACTGCTTTGCCTCACTCTGCAGTCCAACTCATCCCAAACTATCGATGTTTAGGTCAGGTGATTGTGGAGGCACTCAATCACTCTCCTTCTCAGT